>JARFOD010095942.1:0-17126 GCA_031763545.1 Mopalia muscosa | reverse complement strand
TATGTAGTGGGGTGCCGCCTCATACCGCCTCACAACCTCCTCACGAATACGCGCCGAGTTGCTCTGACTATACTACTGCTGTGTGAAGAGATCCTGTTCAGAGAAAACATGTTCTAGTCAAGATGTATAGATCCCACAAGACATTTTGAGACCAGAGATAAGATTTCATCGTCCGAGATGTGTGCTCGCGATCCGAGATAAATATAAACTTGCTCAACAGATCCGTCATACGGCTCCGTGTATCGATGCGAGAAAATTTAAGAAAATAGGGCACTGTCAAGACATTGGCTTTTTAACAAGAGAACACGAGTTAATTACTTGAAGATTAGGTTCGGATAATTAGGCGTCTGTTTTTCGGAATAGACAAACTTTTCACACGTATGTACATGGTAAGTGAAGCATGACATTGGAAAATTAAGTATTACACTCTTATCCACGTGAACCCAGTCCGTCCGTCGACCCCCAGGTATATGAGCGAGTCACACGGTGTGGCTCCGGAAATCACGGAAGATGGTTTTTACGAGTTTTTTTCTCGGTTTTCCACCGTAATGACGCAAGGTGCTGTGTGAAGTGGGCAATCCGTCGCCATTTAAGTGAAATACTCATGATTGCGATGTTAAACCCTTATAAAACAAACAGATAAAACGTGAACCTAGATCCGGAGTAAGACACAAATATGCCCGTAGTACTTCAAAGATTTGTTTGTACCATGCAGTATATAAGTAAATCAAAATATAAACAATAACAATGGTCCAGCGACAATTAACAGCAACAACTGGGTCTATTGGAGCCAACTTCTTTAAGAATGTTCAGTTTTATAGGTTTTGCTTTATTCCACATAAGTGCTGAAATCGACGGGCTCACTCACGTAACTTGTAACAACGAGAACGTATGGAAATGCGGAGCTATTTGTTGAATAATTGAATAAATTTAAGATAAATAATTAAAACAAAAAGCATGCGAAAGTTCGAAAAGGCTCCAAGGCCAATGGCCTGAAAGAGAAGGGGTGTGGCAAGCCGTTTTATCACCTCTACATTTATTCCACACATATTGAATAAAGGCTTATTTTAGATATGTCGAATTCATTTTCACATATGTTGAATTCTTTTTTTTACATATTTGAAATTGTGAAATTCTTTTCCAAATATGTGTTTTATTACATACGTGGAAAAGAATTTCACATATGTGGAAAATAATTCAACATATGTAGAATACAGGTAGAAGATATAATACGGATTGCCATAAGAGGCACAGAATAACCGTAAAAGCAATATTAGGAGCAAAAAAACTTGGATTTCATTAATTATAGAATGCTCTTCGAATTGCCTATTCTAACCTAAACAAAACAGCCGTTCTTCCGCTATGTCCTAATTTACTACTGTTCCTCGACCTCTGGTTGCATTCTCTTTTACAGTCTTGTGCTCTAAAACGTGCCCGCTTCCTACATCTGCCGTTAAGACTGACTTAACCAATGTTCTGGCTATTATCGATTATGTAATTTACTAATGTTATTTTACCACATACAACGGTCCCTAACCGATCAGACACGAAACGGCTATTAGAGTGTGTGCTTCGTGATGATTTGTGTTCAATCGGGCATGCAGCTTTCATAATAATTACAGTCCGCTTGACATAATATTACTGCAGCGCACATATTACATAAGAGAAGCGTTAATAAATGATGCAATCAAGCCATGCATGAGTTAATCAAGGTGATTTCAAATAAGTGCATAATTCTGCAATGAGCATGGGTTCAATTAAGGTCTACATCGTGCGTGAACTGATAATATAATCAGATATACGTGTTAATGACGTCATCACATAATCACCTGTAGGTACGAAGGTGTGACATAATGTGGAAGAGGGCGGTATGGCCTCCACGAGAACGAGGCTGAATGCATCTTCTCGAGCCAAGAGTTTTATTCCTAGCTACTCTGCATTACTTTACATTGCAATGCAGAGTATAGCTCGGAATAAAACTCTTGGTTCGAGAAGATGGGCTGCGTGTCGAACTTAAACGTTAATTTGATTATAATTTAATTAAGTAAAAACGGTGATGATAAGTTGATTGATTGGTGTTAAGACCATACCAGAAGTATATTAACTAGAAGTATGCAACTGCCATATAGATAAGCTAACCGGCATTGGGGAACGAGCCCACTGTTATAACGTATCATGTGACGTAGCACACAAGAAAATCCAGAAGAACGCAACTTTAAGAATGTTGTATTATTGTAAACTTCTGGCATTCCTCGGTCATAATGTTTCTAATTAAACGAAACGCATTTGCCTAGAGCAATATGTGCCTTTTAAATAGGCCATAAACGGCAACTAAATTGACAAATATTAAGCCAGGAAAACAATTGCTATACGCAGTGGCTGATCAGAGATGAAATTACCCCGAGTTCCTCCAAGTAAAGACACATGTATGAAATGTGACGTCACCGTTTCTTGCTGGTCTGCAATGCCGTGGACATTAATATAAGGCAGAATTATCATTATATAATTCTGACCATACTTAAGGCTCACTTCACTCATATGACGATCACACTCGATGTCACTGGTAACCACAAAAAATACGGGTCTAGTTATCTTGTTTGTTTGTTTGATTGTGGTTTAGCGCCGTACTTAATGAAGTCTTACTCACCTGGCCGCGTGTCAGTCCAATGGGTGAAGTTTTTTGATTGGGGTTAAACGTGTATTTCACTGATATGATGACGACGGATTGTCCACTTAACACTGTCCCTTGCCTAACTATATGTCGTAAACCGGGAGGAAATCTCGTAAAAAACATCCCGTAGCCACATGGTGTAAATCACTTAAATACCTGATGGTCGACTGGCAAACTCGACCCCGTGAACGGTACATTGGAGTAGGATTAGTAAGTGCACACGCTAAACAGGTCACGGTCACGGTCCAGAGAGTACCAGGAGAACAGCGGAACTTCGGAAGGAATCTGCCAAACGGGAAGGTGTAAGTAGGTGCATTGTTGTGATAATTACGTGTAGGGTTGATTGATTGATTGATTGATAATTGTTTTAAACCGAATTCAGCGACATATGAGCTACACTGTGGCGATTTACGAGTATAGGGAGTTGTGATATGATGGTTAACCCCCTTATATATAGGACCACATACCTACTTTCAATGCCTATCGATGTGATACTCCGGATAATGTATTTATAGCTACTATAGCTGCTCAATAAGAATATATTGACTTGTTTCGTCGAATACCGGTATACCTGGGGCATTGCAGTGAACTTCAATTAATATAGAGCCCGCGGATTAGTGCAGCGAGTACACTTGCAGAGCCTACTTCGATGTACCGTTCGCAGGATCGAGTCCGTTTGTCGACCCTCAGGTATATGAGTGAATCACAACATGTGGCTCCGGCAATCGTGGGCGGTTTTAACGACGTTTCCTCTCGGTTTTCCACCGTAATAATGCAAGGAGCAGTGTGAAGTGGACAATCCGTCGTCATATAAGTGAAATACCCTTGAGTACGACGTTAAGGCCCAATCAAACATACAAATCAATGAATATAGATGACCACCATCCCAACGCCCCGCTATCTGACACAAAGTTGCCGCTACAGGGTCAGGGCAGTACGCTCCGAATTCTGTCCTGCTGTCTTTTCTTAGCACTGGCTGCAAATGTGTCTCATCTCTGGAAACAGTGTAAAATCAATATAAAGTAATCTGTAACCCAACGTATCAACTAACCAGTTAGTGAATCAGTCGGTCAAGAAATCAATCAATCAACCGACCGTTTAATTGATTAACCTATCAAATAAAGAAAGCCAAAAAATTCACAAACATTCACGTTGAAAGCTCATCAATTCAACCCAATTTGGTAAGCGAAGAAAATCAAAGTCAAGGGAGATCACTCTCATCGCCATT
Source organism: Mopalia muscosa (assembly GCA_031763545.1). Taxonomy (NCBI): domain Eukaryota; kingdom Metazoa; phylum Mollusca; class Polyplacophora; order Chitonida; family Mopaliidae; genus Mopalia; species Mopalia muscosa. The sequence goes on along the minus strand of JARFOD010095942.1, from coordinate 13,227 downwards.
TTAAGATTACTTCAAAAAAAAAAAAGGTAGGACCTAAATATCTCAGTTCACTTTCTATTTACATATGCTTCTTCGAAAAAAACTTGTGCTGCTTATTATAAATAGGGGAAATATTATTGCTAATTTATTTTCAATTTAAATGAAAAAAAGATGTAGTTTGACCATAATCGGTTAGAGCTCTTTCCTAACCGTGATATCATCGCTATACACTAAGTCGTGATAGATGTTACAGTATTATCGTGTATGAATATGCATAAAAATCGAGCAGTTTTTTTTACCGGTAGCCTATTTACCGGCGTATTCACACTACTTCTCTTAGTTGAATAATTTAGTTCACGATTACATTATGTTCTAAATCCCAAACAGATGAAAACTAAACCCGTGCGACGCGGACTACGTATGTAAACACAACGCGGACTATGTATTTATCTGTTAGTCTGAAAAGAAAATGCATGGCATCATGCCGACGAACGTTTGACGTCGGATATGATACGAGCAATACAATATCATTTTTATATGACCGTTACGTCTTTGGTGTGATTTATGAGAGAGATTTTGAGGCAAAATCCTCCCTAGCTAAGGCGTTAACTCTACTGTCAAGGCAACCTATGTCTTATTATGGTACCCCAAAACTGCCCATGTCTTCTATCGTTAAAATACCTGATTATCACCTGTCCTTCGTTACGCGTTATGACGGTTCTCGATACCTAAATGACGTAAATGTATGTCATTGCATGAGAAAATTAACCCTCCACCGCATGGCATCATGTTCCTGGTCACACTGACTGTTTTATGTTAAAATTAAAAAGTCCGCTATGCTATAAATTTGCAATAGAATAGTATGTGTTAAAATGGATATATCGGTGCACGTGTCGTTTTTGACAAAAACGCACCTCAAGGCTTTTGCAAGATGTAGAGCATTTGCGAAATAAGTAGACTAAATAAACCTCAGCGAGCGGAAGGTTGGAGAAAAATAATGTGGATTTCGCAAGAGGACTCACGCAATATTTTAGAACCAGACCATTGTCACCAGACCATTACAAGCTTCACGTCCGTCAATCGTATGCTCGCGAGAGTTTCTATAGTGGACGAGACCAAGACATCTCTCGTACTCTATGCCTGGCCATCGCGCTTTAATTTCCGCCAATATCTGGAGCGACGTAGGCCACAGACTAGCAGATAAACGAAGGGCAAAACAAGATGGGCCGGGTGTATCTTAGAGTCAATGTCTCCACGTAGGAAGTAGAATCAATTCTATTGTAAAATGCATGATCCGTCCAGTTCATAAATCTGCTAAAACTCGCAAGATCAGTGTGATTTGGTATCACCGCTTTATACGCTCGGCCGAGATCGGTGTATGATTTGTTTGTTTGATTGGGGTTTAACTACGTGCTTAAGGTTATTTCACTCACATGACGGCGGCCCCGTGAGGGAGCGGGTGGGCCATGGCTCTGCAGAATACTCCCTCGGCTTCCTCGGTCGATCGTAAGAGGCGAGAAAAGAGAGTGCGTTCTGTTGCCCTGGTGTTCGCAGAGCTAAAAGGTATCCTTGAGTACGACGTTAAACACCAATCAAACAAAAAAACAAACACATGACGGCGTACCAGTCGAATGGGAGTATTTTAAGAAAACTTTTCCCTGACACAAAAGGCAACAAACAAAACCATCACAGGACCCCCACAGGACTATACAGACATCACAAACATATCGGTGTCCTATTTCTCGTTAGCCCAGAAACTACCTGCTGCTTGCTCAAAGCTCTTTTAAGTTAACGGTCTATTACATATAAACGTTGCTTGCAATGAATTTCTTTTGTGGCGTGACGTCAAATGCTTTGAGACACAAGTATATGGCAAACGGTTTTATGCCTTTTACCTTTATTCTACATTATTATGTTGAATTCTTTTCCACATATATGTGAAATTCTTTTCCACATAGGCATATGTAAAATAAATGACTTTATTTTACATATGTATATAAAAAAATATTCCAAAGAAAATAATTGTACATAAGTAAAATATAGGCAAAACTAATTCGACCTCTGTAGAATAAACTAGGCCATCGACATATCCAATCACAGCTAAGCGCATACAGCGCTAGTTCGTAGACTGAATTCAATAAACAAGTTAAAGTTTTGTGTTCGCAAGCAAAGTTTGAGAAGTATAGATAATTATCGTCACAATTCTTGGTTAGGATTTGAAGATGAACTATTTGTCTCTCACGGACAAGTGGTATTCATTTATTTTATGTGATTAGTGGACTTGTCAAATTTCAACACGGTACAAGCTCAGAGGGTCTGCCCTTTATCTTTTTTATATACATAAACGGTCTATATGGTACCGAGCCCCTGTGTATCCTAGGTGAGATATCTCGCATTGGACAGTACTGGGTATTAAATTCACACATAATGCGGCCATTTTGTAACCATCAAGTACCATCTAGCTTTTTAAGCAGACTGGGAATTTGGGGATAAACGCGCACCATTATACTGTCTTACCAGGAAGTGACGATGGTGCTCTCCCTTTACAATAAAATTAAGATGCATACAAATTTTAAGATGGGTTATGTAGGTCAACATAAAACTGAAAGCAAAAAAAAAATTCATTTAAAAATGATTAAATTGTTAGTATCTTTATAATTTGTTTGTTTGTTTGTTTGTTAGCTTCGGGTGAGTGGTATCTTTGAAAAGGCAATTGGATTGATGTACAGTTGAATGACAACAAAGCATAGTCCCGGTGTATTTATACAAGAGTAATTTGTCTTGCTACGACTGCACAATTTCCGCTGAATTAGCGGATATCACTACGGGTAAACATTCAAAATGAAACTAGGTTTATGACCAAGCGGGCTGTACGTTAAGCACGGAGGTAAGCCCGCTTCCAGTTATAATCAAATGATGCCATCGGTGCAACAACTTGAAATCACACAATTATGTGCATCCTAATTATTTATTACTAAATACGACTCAGGTTAAAAAAAAATAGCAATAATAAAAAAATAATACCACCGCATATACGGCTTTCTCTAGAATATCCATGCTGATTTTAATGAGAGAAAATATGTATCAAATATTATAAAACACGAACAAATTTTGAAGAAAGAGGCATCAACCATATAGGTTTAACTAACATAGACGTACCGTTAAAGATAAGCCGAGAAGATAGAAGTATATAAATTGTTGTTGCGCCATAGTAGGCGAAGTTATAAGCTGTTGTGCGGTGTATGATATACAGAATATGACAATGTGCTCTGCACGTTAGCAGTATAATAAAACTGAATTATATATTATAAATTATATAGTTTCCTAAAACATATTTTTAATAGCCAGGTCGTTAAAGCTTAGGCCTAAGAAAATTATTCCACGTCGAGCTGTGTTGGTAGCTTTATACGACCAGTGTTAATTTAATTATTCATCGAAGATTAAAGTTCAATGAGCGGAGATGACATTTAGAAGTCTGTGTGTAGGCCTACTGAGTTAGATATCCAAGTGCCGGACAAATGTTGGCGGTCAAGTCTGGCAGGTTTTCTTGATAACGCGGCGACTAAAATTCCAAATACCATTTCACTTGTGTACAGCACGACACATCAAGAAAGCCAAATAAAACACAATCCCAACCATGTGTAAACGTGCACGTATTTTTTCTGCCTCTAACGTTTGCTTTCCATAAATTCGCGTCGTTACATAAGCTGTCTGTTTACACGATAAAAATAGCGGACCACGCCCACTTGCTCCTGCGGATTTCTACGTCATGCTGATCTAGGTAAACACGCTGAACTGTTATCCACCACGCCAATGGAATCTGGGATTCCTCAAATGGGGGGTTTAGGATAGTTTTCTACCAGTCTAAAATATTAGGTCAGTATTTTTCCTACAAATTCAATCCGTTTCAGTAATTCCTTTCCTTATAAAATTATACTCTTACTCACAATACTCTTAGTTTTTACCAGAAATACTCTATCTGGACAACTTCCTATACATACTCCAAAAATAAATTGCATATAAATCGAACATATCCCCACTTCACTTTCGACTCGACCGAAACTAAAATGGTATCGCCCCCAAGTGAAACTGGGTCTTAGGCGTGAGTTTCTTTTAATGCCTGTTTTAACATTGAACTACAGTTTAACAGTATTCACAGCTACATCTTGGTTTGAAGAGAAACTATTCATCAATTGTTTTCTTGACACAGTTACAATTAATACAAAAATTGTAATTAGGTCAAGAAAAAAGTATTTGCCTCCCCATCGAGAAAATTGAGTAGTCCATGTTATGACCTCCATGTCGCGAGACGTCATTCGTTCCATTTGCAAGTGCCAGTTCATGTTCTGAATATTGTTGTATTCATACGCGTTAGTTCACACCTTTATAATATATCGAACATTGTATAATACTTTGTCAGCCGTATATCTGTTCAACTATTCAGGGAACAAACGACTAAAAGGTTGTTTTTCAAACGGTACTTTCTTTGAAGTTATCTATATCTAATTCGGACTATAACTTGAAACCTCTGAGAGATGTAGTGACGCGGTCGTTCGGGATGATCCACTTCGCCATTGCTGAATATATTCGCCGGTTTGATTGAGATCGCCAAGATTTTCATCAATTTTTCTGGGAATTTGGATTCTGACAAGCTGGTTTACGCTGTCACTGTAAAGTTAAGGTTTTCGTGCATCATCTGGTGTAATTTACAGGTGCCTCAGTGCCGACATTTTGGAGTACGCGACATTATTATTTGTGGATTTTACTGGCGGGCAAAATGCAGAACCTCTCGATCTCCTAGCGCGGAGTCCATTGGACAAGGTATGATGTAAAGTCTCTAAAAATATCTTGAATTCCAAATTGAAAGATGAAAATAGAAACTTCCGATCATTATTTAAACGTAAATTTATCATTAACATTAATGCCTTCTTTATGAGTCTTTGGATCCCACAACGAACTTGAAATGAAATACAATCCGGAAATGATGTAAAATGTCAAGATAATAAATGCCATGCTAATGTATTTTTTAAGACTTGTTAAAAATAATTTAATGATTTCAGTTATAATGTACTACCTATAAATGACCACGCATAGTTTATGTCATAGGAGATTGTATTTCTGCCACTACAATCACGTGCTTGTGATGTAAAAACTGAATTTTATACTTTTGATCATCAACCAAGTATTGTTATAGCATGTATTAAATTATGAACTATCCCCTTTGATGGAAATTTGTATACCCATTCCTTCCAGAAGATGAATGACATCCCTATTTAAATTGCCCCGTGAGGGAGCGGGTTGGTCATGGCCCTGCAGAATACTCCCTTGGCTTCCTTGGTCTATCGTAAGAGGCGAGAACAGAGGTTGCTTTCTGTTGCCCTGGTGTTCGCAGAGCTAAAGGGTAATGGGGAGCAGATTTGTTTGGGATGTTCTATATTTGTGTCCGTCGTCATATTAGTGAAATACCCTTGAGTACGACGTTAAACACCAATCAAACAAACAAACAAATCCATCATATCTAAGTAATGACATTTTGTCATCATATAAGCGAAATACCTTTGAGTCGGATGTTCATTCCGATATAAAAAAAAAAACATTACAAGTATTAAAAATCATAAAGTAAGAAAAAACATTTACAGGTAACAAGAAATATCAAAGCAATTAGTATGTGAACAAAATCACAATTGCAATTATCTAGAAGTGAGTAAAAGATTAATACATATCATCTTGTGTTTTTTAATAGTGTTTTGTTAGCTCTAAATCTACAAATATGTTTTATTAACTGGTTTTGTTTTCTTTCAGAGATTTTTTGACCCATTTATTAATCCTGAGATAACAGAGGCATACAAGACCGCTGCCATGGAAACTGTTTCTAAACAGGTATTTTTTCATGATAATCTTTGTAGCTTATTTGTGCATCATAGAGAATATCGTATATTTATGGCAGGTGTATACAAAAACAGCGCCTCACCTTTGTAAAAGGGCAGTTTTACAAAGTGCAGAAAGAAAGATGCATCATACTTAAGTAAGGCAGAGTATAAAGTGGACAATCTGTCTTGTAAGTGAAATATCCTTGAGTATAATGTTAAACCCCAATCAAAGAAACTAACAAGTCTCTTAAATGAACTAACCTTAAGTACAGTATTAATTAACTCAATCAATCAAACATAATTATTAAAAGGATAATAATTATTACAGACCAACCTACATGTTACGCATCAATATTTTTCTATTTAACCTATTTACCATAAGAAAACCATAACAGTATATTGATAGTAACTAACATATCAATATTTTTCTTAACAGATTCAGCCACCGGTAAAACCTTAACAATGATATAGTTCCTCAACCCGACACCCTTTTACCCAAACTGTTTATTCATTGCTGGTTTATTGGTTTATTACATTCGGTTATATTATGGGGCCAGGGAAAATATATATTTTCTGTCTTTCAATTGAAATTTCTGTTGTTATTTTCTCATTTTTTACCCTGGCTTAACATTAAAACCTTGTTCTTTATTTAAATGTTGGAATAAGAATTTAGTTTTAACTGGAACGCAGAAATGTAATGAAAGGATTTTTTGTAAGGAAAACCAGAATTTCATTATCCATGCACACAGCTTATTTTCTTTTTGTTCACCTCAGTATGGTTAAAGTCTTATCAGGCTTTCTTCATTTAGCACCAAAGGAAAATCATTTTCAAACAGAGCAAAACATTTCACATTTTATAGGCCCACTACCGTGGCCTAGTGGTTAGCGAGTGCGCTTTCTGAGCTTACTTCAATGTACGTTTACAAGGATTGTCCCTCTGTCGACCCTCAGGTATATGAGTGAGTTGCAAGATGTGTCACTCCGGCAATCGAGGGGTTTCTCTAGCTAGCAGGATGAGTTATAAATGCATTTGTATGATGATTTACTTTTAGAATACACTGTAGGTATATAAGTGAAATAACCTTAAATAAGTATGAAGTTAAGCACCAGTTATTCAGTTATGTACTTGATAAAATAATTATTCAGAATATCTCTGAAGCGCTATGGCCAATTGTCTGGTGGACTGCTAAACACCCTTTAGTGTACTGAAACAGAAAGTGGTTTTTAGGCCGCATGTATATTGGGTACAAAAGGGAAGTGGTTATGGAGATCTCAGGCTGGTTTTTGGTCATTCTCTTTTCAGTATTGATTTCAAAGTCTATCCAGGTGACATCTAAGTGAATACCCTCATTTGATGTTAAACAAACAAACAAAAATAGCGTTATTGCTTTCAGAAAATACATTGTCATAATTGAATACATTTTAAAACTGGAAATATCTGCTTTATCTTTTTATATTTTTACACACTGCTTTAAAAAATTTACTTTGCACAAAATGCGGATAGAGTTCTCTGTTTCTATATTCTATCCAGCTTGTTACCCAGTTTCAACTTCAACTTGCTCACACTATATACCTGAACACACCTAGCCCCAGGCTTACACTATATACCTGAACACACCTAACCCCAGGCTCACACTATATACCTGAACACACCTATCCCCAAACTCACACTTAACCCTTGGACACACCCATCCCCATGTCACCTTCCACACAAGTTACACTTGAGAAATTGTCTTTTCTTCTGATGAAATTGTCTAGTTGACTTTTTTTTGTGCATAATCAATAGATGTGATTTGATCCTACCCATTTTAAAGCTCTTGCTTATTTTTTAAAAATTTTATTTTGTTAATTGAAGAAGTTAAACACAAAAAAATGTTTGTCTTTGTTTTGCTAGTTTAGCTGTAAGTTATTTTATTTGTTTAAAATAAAGCACCAATAATTACCCCTAAATAAATTCCCAGTGCCACCCAATCAATATATTGGTTCCAAAATATGCATAACCTAATACATTATCAATGTATCTTGATGTTATTGATCGATGCCATCAATTTATAAATCAATGTGTGGATATGTGAAATGTCTTTAAGGATTATTTTTTTCTGGAATCCTGTCTCACTCCTGAATCAAGCTCTTCTTCAAAGAATAGATATTTTAGCAGCCAATTTAAATCCTAAATGTATGTATGCAAATTACTTGATAATACATTTACAATATTATTGAAGTCAAACTCGTTTATTGTCAAATTAGAATAGATTCAGCCGTACTTTGCACATGGCACATAATGGTTTAGTTGCAATGTTTGCATGGTGTTATCTGAAGATAGAGCGTCTGTAGACTGTCCTTATAAGGTAGTTTATGGTATGAGTATTTTCATTAACGTAGTAAGTAGATTTATTGAGATATTGACTAAAACAATCCTACGTACCACTTTTAATACAAAGAACCTTCTGGCTAAAGGCAGAAGTTAACTTTCCAATATTATTGAAACACTTCACATTTTGGTTGTACTAGTGTCAACTATTGTTGGAATACACCTATGTCATGTAAGTAAAATACTCTTAAGCGCAGTGTAAAACATCAATCAATCACCTAATTTGTTTTCCCTACAATCCAGGTCGAGACAATAGAGAATGAGAATAAGAGGATTCAGTTATTGGTAGACATTAGAACTCCCACAATCCTCATCCCTCAAAGCTCACAGTCACCTGATCTTATCATGGTCAAACTCGGTGACCTCAACATCCGCAACTTCTTCGAGACAGAAGAGCTCTCCAGTGATCTCAAACAAGAGTGGAATCATTTCTACATGTACCTGGATTCTCTACACGTTTCACGGTGAGTTCAATGCCTGACTTTACAGGATTTAAGAAATTTAGAAAACTCCTAACTAACATGTCTAAGTTTGTTTTGTTGTTAAATGCGGAGCAAATTTAAATGTTAGATTCATAATTGATTGTTCAATAGGTGAATCCCCCCCCCCCCTTTCCACAAATAATAAAGTAAATAAACATAAAAAACAATTTTTTTTTTTACATGTTCACATAATTAGTTCATATTTACACTGTATCAAAAATAATTATACCTGAATTATGTGATCTTTGGAAGGGTTGTGTTTGTCTTGACTCTTATAACGAGTACTCCCTCGTTTTATCAAGTTAATGATATGTGAAAACTTAGTAATATGACCTTGTATTTTCAGTGTGAACATGTCAATGACGGATGATTCCCTGCATGTCCGTCACACCCTTGTGGAACCAATCAGCTTTAAGGGTGACATTAAGAAAGCTATGCACCCAGTGGTCGCTGATATGTCTGTAGATATCTCAGCTCATTTAGATATGATTAAGGTATTTCTGGTTGTTCATGTCTGTCTTTAATTAAAGCTATGCACCCAGTGGTCCCTGATAACTATTGACATTCTCGAATGATCCATAGCTTGTTTGCTATTCAGTGTTTTTTTTTCGTTTTTCTGGTAAATTTGTATAAAAAAAGTGAGTCCAGTAATTATAAACTTTGAAGAATGGAATATCGCCTCTAATAATATGGACACATGAAAACTTTATGGAAGAGAATGATTTTTGTGTCTTTTAGAAACCCCAAATAACGAAAATACTGTTTATGGAAGAGAGTTTAAATGTATTAATCTCTATGTTTTCTAGATCAATCTGATGCCAAGGGACATTAAATTAATATGGAGGATCTGGGAGGAGAATCTCAACGAAGGTGCTCCCCAAAGTTCACCAGGTAGTCTTCTTTAATACCAATAGTCTTAATTAGACTATTTAAGCTGTGTAGCTGTTTCACTTTATCCTGAAACTTTAGCACAAGTCTTTAGATCCTGTATTCTAATAATATTTAATACTAATATATATCTCACCTGAGTGTACTAGCTATCACATAATGTTTTAGTCAATAACACCTTTTTAGTTTTCCACCTTCAGTTTAATATGATGAAGTGTTTTTATAAAATGGCTTCTGTATTGCAACTTTTGGTGAAAGTGGACCCAGTTCGAACCTTTGTTTATAAGAATATTACAGATTGCAGTCCAGAAATATCATGAAACAAAGCATTTAAAACCAATCAGTCAATGTTTAATTTGTCTACATTAACACAGAATTTAATAAAATCCGTGTACAACTTTCCATGTAACAAAGTATGCTCTAATAGTATTAAAATGTTATCCAATGGTAACCAGGGTTCACAGCTGGTTATTGGTCTTCTTGTGTAACGTTGTTGTTTTCTCTTAATGACAGATCGCACACACTTTCCAGCTTTCTGCAAAATGAAAGTACAAAATAATAAAGTTGGGATTAGTATAAAGGGATAGAAACATGGCTTCCGTACGAAACAGGGACCCCTGAATGTGTTAATTGGCGTACGGCAGCTACACATTGTCCCATTCTGTTGCGTAACAGAGATTTATCTGTGTTAGTAGCATATTCACTCATGAAATACAAATGAAAGGTTGTCAAAATGGGTTGTAGAGCTGAACTTGAGCATGGGTCTAAGACTAATCAGACAGCCAAGATGGTGGCTCCACAGTTTGCTGGGTTTCTTTCGAATAGATATTATTGAAAACGAGTCGTTGTTATGAAATGACTGCAAATGATGTGCTTTTTCTACAAAAAATAGCCTACAAATAAGCAATTTCATGCATAACTCGTTAGCCGAGTAACACTTTCACCGCTCGCTTACACAAAGGGAAGCTACATTTTTTATTCCTCTATACCAATCCCAGATTAAAACAATAAATTAATGGGTTACAGAATAACTTCTGTTAAGATCAGCTTGCTAAGAAACTTTTCATTCAATATTTGTCCAAATTTTTGGCCTTATTTCATGCAATTACTTTGTACGTATTATCTTATGTAAGTTTACAACTGTGATTTCTTTTCAGCGGGTGTTGTGGAAGCACCTAGGGAGACTGTAGTTATTTCTGGGAGTGTGGGCTCAGCTACCCCAGTGATTGAACATCGTATTGTTGTACCCACTGAGAAACCAGTAATATCGGGCATCACTGTTGGGGTAACCTTACTGGGCATGTCTGTTATTCTACATGAGGAGAGCCAGGACTTCACAGATAGGGTAAGTATTAAACTCATTTTGTGGAGTGTTAAGATTGAGTTTCCCATTGACCTGGGCCCTGTGAGGTAGCCGGTGGGCCATGGCCCTGCAGAATACTCCCTCGGCTTCCTCAGTCGATCGTATGAGGCGAGAAAAGAGGCTGCTTTCTGTTGCCCTGGTGTTAGCAGAGCTAAAGGGCGGGAAGCAGATTTGTTTGTGATGTTCTATATTTGTGTCCGTCGTAATATAAGTGAAATACCCTTGAGTACGACATTAAACACCAATCAACTTATTTATATGACAAGATGAATGCGCTTGATAGTTAAGTTTTTCCAGAAGCCTATCTTTAAGGTGTTATGTTAAACAGGTCCTTTTTAGTTCCATCTCCTCAATATTTTTTATGATTTTTTTTAAATTCAGTCCATATTTATGCCAAAAGAAGATGTGCATGTTCAGTTTTTATTGTGATAAATTTTTTTTAGTTATTTCCCTTTAATATATATAAGGTGTAGATTATATATTTATATATAGTCTATATGTACTCTGTTTGATAGTCGTTTTCTTTCTTTTCTTTTTAATTTTGTGTTTATTGTAAGTGATCATATGTATGGACATTTATACAGAAAGTTTTTAATGAAGCTATCATTTGTCTGCTTTCATTTTGCCAATCTTGCCAAGACGTTTTGATTCATTCATATTAAGACTGCCCTGTGATATTCTGTTTGTTTTTGACAGCCTCCTACTCTGGCTCAATCAGGATAAGGGGACTTTTTGAGAAGTCATTTGGCTCTCAGATGATGAAAAGGGGCTCTGTGAGTTCTATCGGGGGATCAAATATGATGACTGTGGAGAACAGAGCTAGGGCGCTTCTGCCCCAGGACGAAGCTTCTGCTGTTATCCGGCATATCCATGCTGTGAGTAACTCATTCCTTATGTACATGTAGAGATTTGAAACCTGAGTCCGACCTGAGACAACGAAAAATAAAATCATATATCTTCAATGTTTCATGAAAAATTTGATTTTAAGGACAAACTTTCAGCGAGGATCGCTTGACAGAGGCAAAGTACTACTTATATACTATTTAGTCCGCGATGTAAAATAATCCAATATTTAATTGTGAAATCATACAATAAAACTGGCTGTTTGGTTATCCTTTTTTAAAGCATATTAAACTAAGTGCATGATTATATGATTTTAGTATTAAGAAAACAGTTAGATTGTTTGAAACTGAAATTTAAAGAACACAAGTTTGTTTACATTAGAATCATATTACTGCGCATAGGGAAACCCTTTGCCAAGTGTTGATCTGCTACACAAGGTCGAGGGATTTCCCCTGTCACATTATAGGGGGCGCTGTCATATAGAATGTAAACATTGAAAGCAGTCCCAATTCAGACCGGACCTATATGAACCATCTGATAGGGATAAATATAAGATGCCTCTGTATTTGTTTGGTGAGACCCATAGGTATGTATATGATAAATGTGTCTAAAAGGCAACCAGAAGCAGATCTGGGATATCTTTGTACTGCGTCTTGTGATCGTCCTGTTTTTTCTTTATCCTGTCTTGTCACTCTTTGCTGCCCAGTGTCTTAATATGTTTCCTTCTCCACTGAGCTGGACACGGTCATATCAGTGAAGTAACGTTATGTATGGTATATAACCCCAATCATTTGTACAAACTAAGCAAAGATGCCATGACTTCCCTCAGAAGTTTCTACCCTTAGACTTTTTTTGTGAAAGTATTTTTCTAATTTTATTCCACATCAATACAGCTTGAATTTTTAGGCCAATTTGAAATTATTTCTTCAAAATTCAGAAATCTTTGTGTTACAGTATAAGGAAACTCATGACATTGAGAGATTGGTGCAAGTTCTACTGGTCATTTTAGACAAGCCAGAAAAGATTTTACTGCTGCGGGATACCAGGTAACTTATATGGAGACTTCTAACATGGAAACTGTCCGCAATCTCCAATATACCCGTAGTTCATCCTCTTGGTAAGACAGCCCACGGTCGTGGCTCACTGGTAGCGAGTGCGCTTCCTGAACTGAACATGCTTCGATTTCCCATTCACGGGTTCAAGTCCGCCTTTCGACCATCAGGTATATGTGCAAGTCACATGTTGTGGCTCCGGCAATTGCGGGGGTGGTTTTTACGAGGTTTCCTCAATCACTCCATTCAGTCAGTCAGTCAGTAAATCTAATAAAAAAATAAAATAAAACTAGTTTTAATAAGTTTTCTATTCTTGAGTAGGACTTGAACCTCTTTAATATCCTCAATTTAAAACAAAACAATCAATAAATTTGTGAGT
>JARFOD010095931.1:0-17127 GCA_031763545.1 Mopalia muscosa | reverse complement strand
ACAAAAAAAATCGTACATTTTCTTAACGACGGATGAGCCTCTAATCCCTAATCCAATCGAATACATTGAATACATTCTGAAATAAATATTAAGATAAAACTCATTCTGTCTTTCATCGAGATTGTATGTTTTATGTTCTGGTGGGCCATTTAAAATAAACAACAATAACAACAGCGAAAATTTGTCCTAGAAATAAACTAGTGATTTACAGGGTCCCCCTAATTCCGGCCGAGAATAAAGAAGATCTCTATACCGACTTCCTAGAATGTCACAATAGGAAGCTTCGGCTTCGTAGAAAAAATCCATAGACGCTGGACATCTCTGTAGCTAAAGATACACACAGATGTGAAACTCGCACAAATAATCTACGAACAAATCTAATTGAAATTGATAAATTCTCTGTTCTGACAATAAATCACAACCTACTGTTCTATTTGTAAATATCTCATAAGCTCAGACTAATAAAGAATGTCACCATCTGATAGCCATGTCATTTCCCAGTCACATAAAGCAACAAACCCAGCGTGTCCAGTGTTATATAGATCACTGTCCTTTATTGCCATGACAATCATGTTAATAATACAAAATCATATAAATCATTGACCGCGAACTAATTCCAGATAGACTGCAATGTAAACATTTACAACCGTTCCAGGGCTTACCTTATCTTATTTGTTTGTGAGTAGAAGTCATCCAGTCAATACAGTTATTTACCACCTTGTAATCTTATGTATGATACCAGCTAATAGTATACCTGTTTTGTGTAAGTAGATGTCTTGTATGTAAATTTTCTTACATAACTGAAATGTATATAAGTTTATTTTGTTCAACAGTTTGATATATTCCTTAAGATGTCTACATAGATAAGCCGAAACACAGATTACCAAAAATTACTTCAATATTCAGAGTTGAATTTATTTTATTTTATGGAATTCATAAGTTTGTGTATTTAACGTTTGTTACCAGTATAGTGTCTTTACACGGAAATGGTGTTCTATACTGATATTTGTAATTATGGCATGTGTGGTCTACCATAGATACATTCTTTGGCAATGTTTTAAATGGATCGTGGATATTAGCTGTTTGATTTTCGTAGAGTGGATTTCAGATACACTTGTATGGAGTCATGTGAGGCAAACCAATCGTATACAATCTCACCAAATATTTCACTATTTAAAAAAAAGTTTTTCCCAATTCTTCTGTAATAACTTTGTTTTTATCAAAAACGCTAAAATAAGTTATCAATTATTTAATCTCCGATACATTCTGGGTATTAACGATAATTCTGCAGCACTGTGGTACTGTTGCAAAGAAGAAACCAGGTGTCTTCTATTTAAAGTCGATCAAGAACCGTTTGTACTTACTAACATGAGATACTATCAAGCCACTGAACGTTACAACGTAAAAGGGCTTGGAAACAACACAGTTCCATATCAGACTCGGCTACAATGGCTTATTTTTTGCCACTGACGGGAGGAACAATCAATATATTCCATTAAAGTTATTCAGATAGGTAGATGCTAAATTCTGCTGTTCAAATATATGACGATTTTGTGGCATGTATCAAATACGTACGTTATAGCAGAGCTTTTCCAATCAATGTAATACGGACTGAGAAAAGTAGCGTCTATAACGGAGGTTACAGAACGACAACCGATGAATTCGTCGAGAGAAATTCACCCGGAGATGATAGAAAATTAAATTTCTTTCTGCATCGATCTTATTGTTTTGTTTACATATTACTTCACGAGCTTGAGGGAAACTGATTTGATTGCTTTTTGTGATCGGAAAAAGGTGTGTCTTCTTTTTTTATTGAATTTTCCATTCGACGACATTCGCAAGGTAAAATGGATTAAAGCATTCGGTGTCGATATCAACAATGTATAGATTTTTAAAAATCAATTTAAAAGGAATTTCTGAGTGCCATTTCTTAAAAGGCAAACAACCGGGAGATAAAATCACCAAACGTATACAGAGATTTTGAAATATAAGTTTAAACTTCGTTGACTCCTCGTTGACAATATCATTTCTATGTCACACACGTCTACAAAACATATACGATTCCGTTTTTGATTGCATTTTATAGCTTTTGATTTCAATAGAATCTATATGTTACTCTATGTAAACGGTGTCCTATTTGCATGACAATTTATCTTTATCTTTATAAGCAGCATATAACGTATTATAATCCAAGGGACGTTTCGTTGTTTATGCCATCATTTATTATTCCGTTTCAAAATCAGATAATTTACCCATTTAATTCAGCGCAAAAAGTAAGTCTTTTCAGAGATGACTTTCTGTTCTAACAGTTGATAAAGCGCACAACTAAAACATGGGGCATGGATGGCACAGTTCACAATCAGTAAAATACACAGAAAGTAAATAAGCAGACTGGGGAATGACAAATTACTCAGTGTAAATTAATGATTTTATTTATTCAAACAAATTGAATAATAGTCCATGATTTATTAAGGACGAGGAAGAAGTCAAATAATTCCATACATGACAGAGATATTGTCAAAGATTCCCAGGATAAAACTAATCATTGAACAAATTATGCATTCAAAAACTATTTTTTAAATATCCCGTATGTTAAGTTGTGGCACAAATATTAAAATCTGTTTTTCATGCGCCATCAAAATTTAAACTAATACTACTACAAATGTCTCCTCAATATAGCTTTTATTGACTTTATAATACTCAACAACTTGATTCCAAGATACATTCCAATATGTAGGTTGTAACGAGCTTTTCTTCGGGATTCTTACAGAGAAGGTACAATAAATTCTGTAAGAAAACCCCACCTTTTCCAAAGAACAGACATGTGAATCAAGCGTTTACCGTAACAGTAGCAAGGGAGTTAAACACTGCATAATTACCCTTTTGTACCAACCAAGTTATGAATACAGTACCGTCCGATGAGATGTCAGCTCAGAATAAGTTCAATCCCGACTAGATTGCATCAGAAACAGTGTTAACTCATATCGGAAGCCAATTAAATCAAGGACATACCAGAAATTGACAAAAATGGGCCCAATCTGATAAAAGATCACTTGAAATTTTATTATAATTGAGTTATGGCAGAGAGACAGTCACTTGTGGCACTGTTCCTTTGATGTCATTCCACGTTCCTTTAGCAAAGCTATGAGACTACATCACAATAGTCATCCAGGCCATCCAGATGCGAAATATATATTGAAAAATTAATTTTGATTAACTGCCAATAAACACACAGAATGTGGCACGGTCCTGAATTCATGGCAACATTACCGCCATCCATTAGCCAATACATACCGCAACTTCACACTAACGCGATATACTGACGCGTTCACTCATTTTGATATGTTTCGGGGATACACAAAATACTCACACGTTGTTTCTACGCAGTGCAATTCGATACACCCGTGGGCTTTCTATTGATTTAGCTGTTATTATACAGTTTAGTGACAGGTTTACATTAATATACGAAAAGGATACACTTTATTTTAAGTGGTGTTCGCAAGACAGATTAAGATGTATATTCACAGTACAGCTAAATAATCGATGCAATTTTAGGAAACACACACACCACTTAACAGCAATAGCCAAGTCTCAGGTTTTCTGAGCCGGTTGATCTCAGCGCTATTAAATTTAATCCGTCATAAGATAACGTGATGAAATCCAAAAGGTATATCTCTAACCCGTTATAAGGGAATTAACCTGATTTCTGCCAAAAACATCGTATTTCAGCAGAACTGTGGCTTGGGGCAGTTTGTTTTAAGTGTTGCAATACGTCATGTACTAAGCATTGGATAAAAAATAATCTTCCAGCTTCCTCAAATCACTTCACCTTTTATGTGTGTTAGTGTCAATTGATGGTGGAATACACCCTGTCATACATATAATATACCCTTAAGAACGGCGTAAAACACCAGTCGATCACTCACTCTTTCCAAAAACTTGTCCTAGAAAAGTTTCAACAATGTCCGAAACGGTATTGAGACAAGTCTGTTCTATACTATCAAATTATGTATGCAGGTTTCGCCATCAAGAGTGTCAATTGGTGTTGGGGAGTGAAAGTCAGTTGAGCTGGTAATATACCAAGCCTTGTTTTTGTTACATCGGCATGGCCCAGTATTAAGACCGTCTCTTTTTGGCCAATATTATACGCTGGTTAAGATGATGGTAGATTAGATTGTTTGCCATTGTTCAGTTCCTTTCGTGTCACTTTTAAAATATGGAATCTATTTCCCTACAAGAGACTGTTGAACACTGCTGACTCTTTTGCACACTTGTGGTCTGTCGATTTTGTACATATTTGAAACTACTGAAAACTACGGACTCCTTCCAAACTTGTATAATCTGTCGATATATTGTGAACGTCAGATGACCTGGTATGAAACTGTTGAAATATACCGCCTCTCATCTGTGGCTGCCGTTTAACCTTTAGTTCTCTTAGCATACAAAAGAGACTTTGATGCCCCTGGAAACTCAGGCAAGGAAGGTAATATCTGGCAAATGCTAATACAGCGTCACTCACAATAACACAGTTAGTCCGGCTGGTGTATTAAGAAGTAGTTAATGCAAACCATGAACACTAAATAGCACTGATCGGCGACCTTTAGTGTAAAGATGGCCTCGAGCAATTCACAAAACGCATATCATTTAGATGACGAGTACGGACTGGAATAAAAGCAATGTTTTTCTCGTTTGTGTGTTTATTTGATCGGCGTTTTAAACCGGAAACAATAGTAATAAAAAATTATTTTTATCTAATGAAACATGTCTTAAAAACATGTTTCCATCAAATGGAATGCTTTTTGTTTTTATATTTAATTTAGCAATAAAAATGGATTTTAAATGGTGAAAAATCTAACGCACTTTATTGGTCAGAACTCTTGATCACGTATGCGTATGGGGAATAAGTCATTGTATAAACCCAATACGGCTACGTCACAGCTCTTAGCGGGAAAATCTTAATTACGTGATATTTATTAATTGAAACAGGACTGTTCGTAATTATTGAACACAATAAGCTTAATTCATTATCACAAATGACCACAACAGGCCGAAAATTAAAAAGGTATTCATTTTTAATGTGTGTTTCTCACATAACGTCGTTCGAACACAGCGAGCCAACACAATCAGTGAATATACCAAAATCATAGAACACAGGTAACTCACAATGACAATTTTACTAAAAAAATGTTTTTGGGGGAGACATTCATACTTAAAGCTGAAACAGTTTCAAATAGGGGCATTTGAATTCCATTTGCTTTCAATCTTTAGTTAATATTAAATTTCATCCGCTGTAAGACGACGCGCCATGATGAAGGTTTATCTATATTCCAGTAATAGCCATTAAGTCTAGTATCAGCGCATAATACTCTTCCCAGCATTACACTATACTTCGTAGTGTGTACAAATCTACATGTGTGTGTTATTGCTAGAATGTGGGTTTACGCTGTACTTAGATTTGTTCACTCGAGTGAAGGCATCGCAGCCCGAAAGTTAATCGAAACCACCCTCAACGCCACTGACAACCAACAAAGTGAAGCATAATGCAGATACATCATAATGCGATCGGTGTTATGTTGAGTCTTAGTTCTGAATAAATGCACCATTATGGATTAAAGCTTAAGTTGGCGAAGGATTATTACCCAGCAGTACCATCATTGTTTGTTAGTTTATTTAACTGGGGTTTAACGCCGTGCTTAAGGTTATTTCACTCACATGACAGCGGGGTTCAATGAACAACGGCTAATGAAACATGTATAAAGTGTCTCGCACAATGAACACTGGTTAGTGAGATAATACGAGTCCCGTCAATTTGGAACGTGAAGTGATTGCCTTCTAAGGATGATAGGCTGAGAAATGTCTGTGTGATTTTCACGCCCGGTGAAATGCTCGCCTGTCGGGTTTGATTTGAACTGTCAGCTGAATCTAGTAATCGTGGAGAGCTGAATACCATACATTGATTTGTTACACGCTAGCATTGTCAAAGACATTAACGGACGTGTTCGTTAATAAATTGGAATGAATAGGTAAATACTTAAACCAAATCCCTAACGTAAAGATGTTATATTCGTCAGAAAACACTCGGCATTTAGTGAATCTGACAATACTATACTCGGAAGACCTTGAATGTTATGAAAACACAGGTCAATAAGTGAATCTGACAATACTATACTCGGAAGTCTTGAATGTTATGCTGATAACACCACGGGCGTCATATCGCCGCTGCCATAACGGCATGCATTTTGCTTACCAAATCAGCTGATAAAGTAGTCCAGGTTTTGTAAAAAGTTCACAGTCTCCAGCTGTTTTAAGTATCGAACATAATATACTTATAAGCACATTTTGTAAATGTTAAAACCATATCAAATTCGTGTTGTCTTATTAGTGGGTGTATAATATGGCTACGTCGGTAAATGGACTCCGGTGAACAAATTACGCGATTTTTATTTGCATATTCATACGGCTATAGCGACCGACACCAAAGTGACGAGAATGTCCGACTGGGCAATCTGAATCGTCTTAGTCTTTCATCCTACAATTGTTTGAAACAATTCGAAGATTTTTTAATGTCTTTTCGAAATAATTCCATGATCTAGATTAATTTCATGTTAATATCATATTTGCCAGGTCATTTATATTAAAGCATAAAATGTACAAGTGTCCCCCAGTTTAAGTTTTGTGATATCATGACCAGTTTGATCCATTGTAGTCACTCTCCAGTCCTGGCCGATATGCTAATAATAGATTTTGTCTTACAGTTTTCTCGTCCAATCAAAACGACCGTTGATTAAGGGAATCCCCAAGAGAATTCAGATCAAGTCGCGCCTTTATCTCAGTGGCCAAAAGATACCACATTCGGCGTGACTGGCAGCACAAGACCCATCCAATATACAAAACAAAGACACAGCAACTCAGTCCAAAGATAAGGAAAGCCCTTATAAACAAGAGCTTATGAAGTACGAAAAACAATAGACATTTTTCGGCTATTATTGTTGACATCCTTTATTTCTAAATTAAATTTATCTACTGCAATTAAGATACTGTTGACTCTATCATGTGACGTTCGTCTTTATCGGGCAGCACATGGGTCGATTCCCAAGCTCCCTTTACCTGCAGTTAATGACATTCATCAGCCTAGTCCTTCCTCGTTTGAATAAAATAAAATAAAAAAAAAATGTTTGGTTTTGTCCAGGCAGCTGACAAAAATGAAACTCCAAGCTTTACAATTTCTCCCCGGACTTCCGGTTTCCAACTGCTCTCTTCTGACCAGAGCCGATTTCATTTCCGACAGCAACTCCTTATTTACACAAAACGATGCAAACTACGCTCCGTAATACACGAGGCCACACAAAATTAATTTCTGTGTCAACTTTTTACACCGCTAAATTGCCGTTGAAAGTACAATATAGAAAGTAAAACCAACCCTACTAATGTAGTAAATATATAATAAAAGTCAAGCACTAGCTGCTTGAAAGACGGTTAACCGCTAGCACCAGATGAAATTGCTAATAGCGGATAAGAGATAAACCTACACCATGGCATGACGGGGCGGATTAAATTTAATGGCGCTTCCAGCACACTGGCCAAGGTGGTTAAAACACATTTAAACACATTGACGACTCAAGAATACTCAAAACTTTATCCAAGCCTAACCTAGTTAATTACAGGTCATATTTACCATCAAGGAGTAATTAACAAATTAAATCGGCTCGGCCTACAATGATGATTGACAGTTTATTAATAATTATCAATAACAACAGCATGAATTCAAAATGAAAAATCAATAAAGATTACAGGAGTGCAGGATTAGCTTAAAAGGGTATTAATATATAAAAAAAAATATTTGAACTAGATCGTACACTGATTTCATTTATGTGCATGTTTTGTGAAACGTCGAGGGTATATCATTTCAATCAATGTTTTGGTCTTTGTTTTTGATGGCAGATTTTGTGAGATCCCTTTAGTTGCTCTATAAGCCTAATAGAGATTGTCTCTGAAGTAAAATAATTATGAATCGCATAGAGCAACTTTTAACTATGAGTTATCACAAGGTTTCTCTGTTATTGAACATTCTCAGTATTCGTGCCGAATCAGCAATATTTGCTGAGGTTGCCTGACGTGTTTGCCATCAACGCCTTTCAATGGCTTCGAAACATTTCACTGACACAAAAACTTCGACTGAAATGAAAACCTTGACTTGCATAAGAGTAAACATAAAACGCGTTAGCTTTGATGCTCTATTTATAAATACATATGTAAAAGTTGTCAAGTAGTGTTGGAAGAAAACTGGCTGTTTGACGTTCGGAGAGTGGTTTCCAAACATTCCGTTATAAAAATCAATCAGGAGAACTGATCATCGCGGGTTCCCTTTATCACGCAACCAATTATATCTGTATACATAAAAGCCTTGTTGATTCAACTATAACACAAATATTGGTACATGTTCTGTCGATCGATCTTTTACAGTGGGATGCAATCAGTTTATTTACTGTCTGTAGACTGCTTGATTGACTCTTCAGGTTGGATATTTGTTTATGTGGCGGCCTAGATGAAATGGGGCTACAACTTATACACACAAAAAAGGTAAAAACCAACTTGACAGGTTGCGCTATAAACACCATTCGACAAGACGCCTGAGATGTGTTGGTTTATTATTTGACAATAATACATGTAAAACCTTGGTATATGAGCGGCTGGCTCGTATCGACTGGAGATGTCCGTGATCCGTGATTGTTGTTGTTTTGTCGAAAAACCCATCTGATCAATAAATCGACAAAGCTTTTCTGCCAACTGAGATATGCTTTTAAAAGAAAACAGTTTTGCTTCTGCTTGAAATAATTAGAGGTTAGGTAATGTGGAAAGTCGGTATTGTTTTCAGGATATACCGATAAACCTTATAGACAAGATGGTTAGAGTTTTTTCTTGAAAAATTGTCGGTCTTTACAGTGTTTTCGTATGAATATTGTCGGTCCGTATGTTTTCTCGTGAACATTATCGGTATTTATGTTTTTTTATGAACATTGTATTAAAAGTGTTTTCCATTGAACATTGTAGGTATTTATAAGTTTTCTGATAGATATTGTGTAACATAATACAATACATATTGACACATATTCCTCATGTAACAACATACTCGTGTAAATTTCGAGGATCTATGTAGATTTGTTAGTTTGGTTGGGGTTTTACGTTGCAGGAAGAAAGGGAACCACATTACAAGTGCCTGGTAACAAAACAAGACAAGACAAGGGGTCCTTATGAGGTTTCCCCACGGTTGCCCACTGTATTTAACTAAAGCTAAGAGAAAGGTGACTAATCTGTTGCCATATTAGTGAAATAACCTTGAGTATGACGTTAATTCCTGATCAAACAAACAAACACATCCATCCGTTAACAGGTTTAAACCGAGTAGAACACAAACACCAGTGCATGATCTGGGACTATCAGATTAATCGCACATAGTACCAGACGTTTCTATAACCCTGTATTAGAAGCGACCCATGACCAGACAATGTATAGACATCCTGATTGCCAAGAGCTCTCGTTTCCACTAATTATTCATAATGTATAGGGAAAACCTTTTGGTAATGAGCAGTCCTCGTCATTCAGAATGGGGAAATAAACTTAATCCGAACGGCAGTGGGTCTAACTTATTCGGACTGTACACGGGATCATAGACATGTGGTGAATAATTTCTGTAGAAATGTTAGGGATCCCTTCGGCGTCACGTTACGTAATATATTAGTTCTAGCCTTGTTTCATTTGACAACCAATCATAGGAAACAGTCTAGTTTTTCCCATCATTATTATTGAGGTTTCTCTGTCGCTCATCCATTGCTTGTTTGGTTATAATTTTGGATTACTTTAGGCTATTTTGACCAGATCCACGAGCAAGCCGAAAGGCATACGAAAGCATTCTTGAAGCCATTAGCAATACACATGTGAAATATACAATAAAAGGAACAATGATTAGGCTACTTTATTTTAATTACAAAGGTTACAAGGCTAACTGTGAAACGCTGGACATCCTGATTTCTTATCCATTAATGAGATATAACGTAATCTTTAATAATATTATATTACCTCAATTATTTACTAATTATTCAGATTTAACCAGGCCTGTGTATGCTATAACTGTCTTGTCTTACGCTCATTACAAACGGAATATTTACCAAATAACTTCTAAATTGTGGAGAAATTTAAATTGTGATTGATTTCTCACTTTTCACTCAGTGAGATTTATAGTTACCAATTGCCGTCATATATATCTGATAACATCAACCACGTAACTTAAAACGCCGTTTGCCGGTTATCTTTTATATTGGGGTAACGTACCATACGTTTAGAAGCAGAACGGATACTATATATTGATAAAGGCGTGCATTTAATCACTCAAATGTTGCAAATATAACCAGAATCGCTCCACTGCAGATCACATACAGTTAGTTGATATTGTACTCAAACCAATATCTGTATTTAAAGTATACAATGCGAGAACTGAAGTATGAAATAGCCATTGCTCAAATTTGTAATAACCTGCGACTGTCCAAAAAATAGTGAGATTCGGCCAGATCGTGTTATTATTACCAATTAAACAATGTTTATGTTGTTTAGTCAGTGAATAACAGCAGGGTTTTAGTTATTCTGGTTTATATAATTTTACCAGCAGCCACCTGTGAGAAAATCGAACCCGCGACCCCCAACTCAGGCACGGAATTGTCACCTGTATGTGCAGGGCACCTAGACTACCCAACTAACCGACCTTCTTCAGCCTGCAGATATTTTTAAACCTGGATATGTTGATCTTAGAGAGTGTTATCAGAAAATAGTGAAAATATTAAGCTTACAACTGTTTTCGTATCTCAGAAGGAATGGCTAGGTAACTTAAGATTGTTCGTAATTAACACAATTTATATGAAACATAGTTTTAATACCCTCGCGGGGAATCTTTTAAAAATGTTTTCCCAGCAATATAATAAAACCCACGAACATCAGTGCTTCATATACCAGAAGGAATGGCTAGGTAACTTAAGACTGTTCGTATTTAACACACAATTGATAGGTAACATAGTTTTGATACCCTCGCGGGGAATCTTTTAAAAATTGTTCCTAGCGATAGAATCGAACCCACGAACCCCAGTGCTTCATATATATCAGACAGAATGGCTAGGGAACTGAAGATTGTCCGTAATTAGTAATTAACACACAATTTATAAGTAACATAGTTTTGATACCCTTGTGGTATATCTTATAAAAAATGTTCCTAGCGATAGAATCGAACCCACGAACCCAGTGTTTCATATGTCAGGAGGATTACGTTTCTAACTTAAGACTTTCCGTTATTAACACACTGTACATATTAAAATCAACATTGTTTTCACACCTTATGGTGAATCTGAACACTGTGATCGCAGCAATACTTGTTTGTTTTTTCTCCATGGAATGCGGATTGTTTTTAATGTTGAAGATTAGACATGTCTTCTATTTGCTACCAACCTTAGACAACACATGTTTTCATTATTTTATTCAATGCGTGTATTCTGCATCAGATCATTCTTTACAGATCTTTTAATTTCGAATCACAATGAATCAACTCGTATTTAAATTGCCGGAGTTGCGTGTGGTTGTTCGGTGATATGCTTATCAAATTTATTCTCGTTAGGTTGCAAACTTTGCCACGAAAAATTCCGGTATTAATTTCCTCAATGTGTGGCTCAAAATCAGTCTTTCTCCTGTAGTGTTAATTTATTTCCACTTTTCTAAATTCGCCTTCATTGCAGTCATTTTCGGACTATGTAGTATCCAGTGATGATAGATCCTCATTCAGATGAGTCTACAACGTTGTTCAATACAATCTAAAATAACTTAGGAAGTAGGAAGTCTATCAAATATACTTTCTATATGGTCCGTTTGGTCCACCATAGTAACTATTCCTTGATTTGTTTAGTTAAATAAATTATTTTATAATTACATCTGGAACTAAAATATTTTATAGAAAATAACATCATCTTTACTCACCGAGAGGTGACTCTCCGGTCTGACAGGGTGTCTGAGTTTATAAAATACACAACTGTAGCAGGGAGCATGCATTTCACAATCCACAACCAGTAAGATAAACAACAAACAAAACACGTGACAGAGCACTGACGATATCTTCCTCATGACGTCCATGTTTTCACCGGGTTAACCACTGAATTTATAACTCCGAGGTATATCCGAACGGTAACTTGGACAGCATATATCCCAGTATTACTAAAAAAAGTTTCTCCAAGAATAACTTAATATTCTGGGGTGTCAAAACGTTTCTGACGGTGATGATTAAATCCTACGTGTACGGAAGGCTCCGGCAAGATCTTTGTTGGTACTATTTACATTTTTCA
Organism: Mopalia muscosa; assembly: GCA_031763545.1. NCBI lineage: Eukaryota > Metazoa > Mollusca > Polyplacophora > Chitonida > Mopaliidae > Mopalia > Mopalia muscosa. Next base: position 4,753 of record JARFOD010095931.1, on the reverse strand, counting down.
GATTTTCCAATGTGAAACTTCAGATAAGAACGAAAGAAATCCCAATCAATACAACATACAACAGTGGTTTAATACAAATTAGACTTGTATCAAATGTCAGTTCAAATCGAGTTCAAATTTAAGAAATCTGAAAAACCAATGATTCTCCCAGAAAATTTTGGTTTTTGGTATAAATATGTTCCTCATTTAGTCTTCCCCTTATTGCATGCTCTTCTAGAATTGTGTTTTCTTTTCTAAATGATTATATTCAATTTAAGCAGCGTCTATACGCACACCGGTTTAACTTCCCTTTCAAAGGAAGCGAGGTTCCATACTAAAAAGAACTAACTACATACACACCACACTGCCGTGGCCCAAAAGACAGCCACAAGGATTCCTCTTGTACAGCTGGACCATGCACTTGTTATAATAACTCCTTAGTTGATATTCAAGCGTATTACCTTTATACCACAGCAACTCACAAAGGTACAGTTTCCAGCAAAACTATTTCCTCCTACTCTGTACACGACAAAGCCATTCTATTAAATCGATGAGCAAGGAAGGGAGTCCTTATGATTCACAGCGACCGACAAACGTAGCTCTTCTCTGCAAACTGCTTGTGATCACCTGGCTCTTCCAAGTTTCGTTCAATAAGCTCAGTCTCGCTGTGGCTAACAGCTTCACGTGCAGTAACTACTATTGCGCATGTCCGCCTAAACATAAGCTATATCAGATAGACTTATCAATCGCATTTTCAAACATTAAGCTATCCAATGAAACAATCGATAGAATAGAACTTCTGGTACGCCACATGGTAGCCTCATTATATTAGGCCTATGCTTATAAAATTCTAACATCGTTTTAACCAATGAATATTATAAATTGTGTTCTGTGTCCACCTAAGTTTAATCCCGCTCTCCCTTGATAAACTCGGTCGTCTTTGTAATTTGTGTAATGGATACCTTACGTATAGGGCCTTCGAGGTAATGGAGAACAAAAGGTAAAACAGGCATCAACTGATAACTTCATCAGCGCAGAATGAAGTGCCACATGTATCCAGCAATGCACAAGATCAATATAGAATCTATTTAAACGGATATTTATGTTGCATCACCTAGGCAAATATCTATCAAGGCATTATTGCTATCATTACCATGATAGGGAAATAGAACAACCTGAATGCAAAAATCTATTAAACAGAGGGTTGCTTATTAATACCTTTGAACTATATATCAAAGAGCAAAATGGCGATTTCTACGTTAAGATTTTAACTGTTTGCATATTGAGCGTACTCGACGTGTTGTACTGAGAGTTGAATAACTATATCTTTCAACTATATATTTTACAGAAAAATGGCTACATGTTTTTCAAAATATTTTGATTTAGATGAGACAATCTCGGCATCATACATACAGCGACACCCAAAAAAAAAAAAAAAAAATTGTTGATAGGTGTTTTTCGCCCTGCTTAATGGGATTTCATTTGTATGACAGCAGTGTATTCCAAAGATATTTGACACTAGCATTACCATGACGAGAACCGTTTTCAAAATGTTGGAAGGTAAATGTTTCTCCATTGCTATGTAAAGACAACATTGCTACTCTTCAAACAAACTAACGTTAGCTAGAAGGCTGGCAAATACAAGATCAAATACAAGACTAAGGGAATGCCGACGAGGCGATTTCGCTAGAGGCCTATGTGGGCCTTCGCACGATGTCTGTTCGAGTTGAACGTGTGAACGAACACAGCTGAATATGACATCACAGAGGCCATATTCTGTCCTATCACTTAGATTAAATGAAAAAGTTCGCACCTTTTATATTGCTTGAGAAGCAAAGACCCAAACACATATTAACATCGAAGTGATAAATAATCGCTTGGAAGAAATTTGAAGCGCTTGAGAAATTTCACGCCTGACTGTTTTCCGGCTTCTCCGAGTTAACTTGGACTGACAACCGAAATTGAGGATCGAATCAAAGGTGATAATTGGAATTCCAAGAAACACGGCTTCTGTTCTGTAGAATCACCCGACCTTCACTGACCAGCCATCGATAGTGATTTAACCAAACAGTGAACAATGACCTAATACAAGAGGAATAGATTTGTTGAATTATATTTAAGGACTCGGTTCATATATTGTAGGTACTGAATCTCAGTATCCTTGAAACTTATCCAATCTGTTCTAACGTTGGAGAATTCAATCGTTTTTCCCTTGGATATATACTCAAATGTACTCCCAAGGCAAAGCCATTTTGTGTTTGACAGCGCAGGACACCTGTCTTATGCTCCGTTTGTAGTGTTTGTCACCCTCTTGTTGACTATCGCGGGCAATGGGACGTAAAATGTCACCTGCTTATTAAATGCATTATTCCTGGGGTAAACCATAAAATATCAACAACAAAAATGTGCACAAATGCGATAAACCGAGCCATCGTCTCGACCAAAACATGGCTTAATTTAAGCGAATTTTAGCGATCTGCCGTCAGGATGCGGCAGGAATTGAGAAGGTAACTAAACCTTTTGGAGGCACAAACCTCAATATCACCCATGTTTAAGAGATTTTCTGAATGAAAATTGAATGGTTTTCAATTTTAAATCGTATTTGACAAAATCCCACAAAACTGGCAATATCGAATAAGAATTTTATTTCACTGATCAGATCAAGTCGGTATAATATATATATATATGTATATATTGTACACATTGTAGTCCGAATGTGTGACCTGTATATACTAATCAGCCAAATGTGCATGGAAATAGTACGAATTAAATATGTATACGGTCTATACATTAGTTCAGTGAATATATGCATGTTAAAGGAACTAAACCTACACGTACAGGTGGGAATTTATAAAATCACAATCTATGTGATAGCAGGTAGAAACGTTAGACGTCCCGCAAAAAGGAAATGGATGCATGGTGACATCAACAGGACTCACCAGAATTAAGAAGTAATGGTGTGCAACGGGTAAGGTTTTTAAAAGCTTTGAGTTCAGTGTGTATGACATTTAATAAATATAGTAAGAGATTGCCATGTAAGTAAAATTCCAAAAGCCGTTAAAGCAATGAGTAAATGCAGTACAAAACAAGAAATATCTATGCGAATCATATATCTATGAAGTGTCGTCAAGGAGACAGACGGGACGTTTCTTTCACTTTTACTCTGTGAGAGTATGGTCAACACGGGCAAAATAAGTACCTTATTGCTCCATACATTGTGAACTTTTATATTGCACCAAGTTTCTCAACCCCTGGTTGTCTTGTATCTGCCACGTCCTCCTTCCTCCACAGGTCTGGTACACCATTGTAAGTGTACGGCATAGAGGGTGTATTCATATACCCCCCACCAAAAAAAAAAAAAACAAAAATTAAAATGACAAAAAACAAAAAACAACACAGACACACAAGCATCGTATTATATACTCTGATTGGCTAAGATCACAAATAATTAATACTAAATGTTTACATATTAAAGTCAGGCAATGACTTATAAGAGAAGAATCAGATGCGCTTACTTTTGTCATGTTATATTGGCTACAATGGTCTTCCGTACAAATCTATACTCCACAATGTCTGGAATGATCGAGGATTTATATGGTAGTGGATAATGACCAATAATGTCAGGGTTGCCGATACCATCTATTCATTGTATTGGGGAGAATAAATGATAGAACGGGTGTCTATACGCTTCCATACATTACTCCAGTTCCTATTATATAAAGCAATAAAGTGACTGGTTTTTCATTATGCATCATCTTATAACACATTAAACCAGACTATTGCAATTTTTATCTTGACATCTGTCGCCAATATTATGGTATTTGTCTGCTAAGATTTGATGAAATAAGCTTATTGCCCCAAACAAATCATAGACACCATTGATGAGTGTGCCAACAATTTATATAATTATGTCACTTATACAACTTATATTAACAGCGTGGATATTTTTGAGTTCTCTAGGAAGACATTCGCATTATACATGTCGGTTTTTTTTATGTGTTTAAATGAGTCCTCTCTGTAGAGCAATATCATCGGTAATAGATACAAATAACAGATTCCATCCGTGAACCGAACAACAGTCTTTTTGTATAGCATTATCGATTAATTTAAAGTTAAAATGTTAAGGTCAGGAATTTTAATTACATTTAAAAGTTGAGGAAGATGTAAAAATCCTAACTTTCTTAATATGTTTTAACCCTTTTCTAGAAATAAATTTTAAATCATGCATACTTTGGACATAATCTATGGAACCTACTAACAATATTGAAGCTTTATAAGGAACACTTTTAAAAGTCGTCATTAATGTAGAGGTAACAATTGTTAAAACAACGGATGCCATATCTTAATTTTTAGTTATTATTTGGACACAAGGGAAACTAATTTGCATTACTGGATAACATAATATATAATTTGACGAGGAATTGTTTTCAGTATCACCTAATCAATTTTCTAACATTAATTCACGTTTACTGTGGGTTGGATAATCCTATTTATGTTCAAAAGAATTCGTTACGTCGTGAAAAAAGAGAAAGTGATGAAGGGCGGTCATGACATATTTCACATGCTACTTCACCAACTGTTTCCTAAAGCGCATAAAACGGACTTCTGGCAGTTAGACCTGTGACAATTCAATATATTGTTTACTGTAAAGAAGATAGTTTTGCCTCTACCGGATTCAAACTTGGGTCTGTGGCTAGCCGGGCCAGGGCTCTTACCAACGGAGCTAAAAGGACTGACTGCAGAACGAACGCGGATAGTCCTCCACATAAATTTA
>JARFOD010095920.1:0-17127 GCA_031763545.1 Mopalia muscosa | reverse complement strand
TGCCAGAGCCACAACATCTGACTCGCACATATACCTAAGGGTCGATAGGCGGACTTGAACCCGTGAGCAGCAAATAGAAGCAGGCTCAGTTTAGGAAGCATGCATGCCCAGCTTGGTGGCAGATCAACAGAATGCTCAATTAATAGGTAGTTCCTTTTCTCTAGATGTACAGGTCATCAGTGTCATAGCTAGGTTTGGAAATCTACCTGTAAGAGATCTATATTCTAGCAAATTTTTCCAGTCCAATTTTTAATTGTCCTATCTTACCCATGTTAAAATTCCAAATTTCTAACTGTCATTTTAACTATTTTTAGAAAGCTCCTTGACTCAAATGAAGGGTAGACAGTTATCTAGCCACGTGTAACACTATGCTATACTTATAATAAATCGAGATTCAGGAACGACTGAAAACTCGTCTCTGAGAGCCATTTTAGCTTATGAGATAATTACTCAGATTTAAAATTCCTCACCGTCCCTGTGCCAACAAAGCTTACTTAATGCATGGTTGTCTTAACATTAGATTGATTGATTAGTGGTAAACCCCATACTTAAGGATATTTCACTTACATAACAGTGGTGTACACCTCAACAATAATGTGAAATGTTGATATATGCTAAAAAAAATGTTATAATAATACTGTGCCAGTGGGGTTCATATTTTTTTAAATGATATCTACAAGAAACAAAGATTTGTCAACACTTGGCCTAATGCCCTTTCTTGAAGGGCTCTGTAGGTGTAAAATAAACCACAGTGTTTTAATCAGATATGTTATCTAGAACCATCAGGTATTATCAAAATTCTGTGATAATATACAGGTTTAGTACCAGGTTCCCACGATGGAATTAAATAGAAGACAACAATACAGGGAAACTACTACCTACATATGCCATTATGAAACAAGATGATTTTATATAAAGAAAAAAATATTGCTTTTTTTTTTTAAATTTGATTTTAATTACTTTTTCGAAACAAAAGTTTCATTTTCTTAACACCTGACAATGAGGTCCTTAAACTAACTATGGTGATCAGAGCAATCTAATTCATTTACATGATAAATTTTTATATAATTTAATAAAACTCCATAAATCTACAAGATTCTGAATCTACAAGAACCCTAACTAAGGTCCATTTATCTCTTTCGTGAAATCATCCTATTAGCTTTTTTGGGGGCAAAATAAAATAATCAAATTGTACACTGCATAAATCAACACATTAAATAAAAAACACAAAAAGAAACTTTTTCCTCTTTTCCATAAATATACATAAATTTAATTGTGAAGCATTTATCTGTGTAGGAATCAAAATGACCTACATATATATTAATCTTTACAAGCAATATAGATCATTACGATATTTCAACAATTTTTGAAACGCCCCCTTTAAATTTTAACAAAATTGAAACTAAGTCAGTATATTTTTAGATATGTAACAGTATAAGGCTGGACATTGTTCAAGTGGCTATAGCTCAGTGGAAACCTAAGCCTGCCACCCTTCACATACAAAACCTGTAGGCTGTACCTGATGACCAAAAAACAAAATTGCGCAATCAACAAAATTAATTAAAACACAGGTGTTTTTAGACTTGTTTACTCTGCCTCCATACAAAAAGGCAATGAATGTATCAGCCCAAATAAACCATTTAATTGATCTGCACACATTCATTATTTGGATCATGTTTGTATTTAAGAAGAAATTCTTAAAAAGCACTTTAATACTCAATGATCTTATGGTGTTTTTAGTGATCTGCTCTTTTGGTGTAATTTTCTAAACTGATCTTACAGTGTAATTTCTAATCTTATCTTTAGGTGCATTTTCTGATCTGACCTGATCTTACAGTGGTTGTTTATTGTCTGATTTGATCTTATAGCATTTTTTTCTGATCTGATCTTATGGTGTATTCTCTGATTTGTTTTTTTGGTGTAATTTCTAATCTGATCTTAAGGCGCATTTTCTGATCTGACCTGATCTTACAGTGATTGTGTATTTTCTGATCTGATCTTATAGCGTCTTTTCTGATCTGATCTTTTGGTGTATTCTCTGATCTGTTCTTTTGGTGTCATTTCTAATCTGATCTTAAGGTGCATTTTCTGATACATGTAAGATCATTCTTGGTGTATTTTAGTATCTGTTAGTGTATTTTCTGATATTTATATCCATCTCTAATCTTAAGGTGTAATTAGGACCTTTAGTCATTTTAAATGTGTATTATCTCTGATCCTGTAAGTGTATTCTCTGATCTTTATATGAATTTTCCCATTTATATACAAATAAAAATACACAAGAATGAATACTTGAATGTATAAATAAATGAATGAATACTTGAATGTATAAATAAATGAATGAAGGATTGAATGAATGAATAAATGAATGAAGGATTGAATGAATTAATATATTTCAAATCTATAAAGCAAAAATCTATTAAATCAATTTCCTATAATAAAAAAAACAACTCCATTATCTACAATCAAAATAAGCAAACATGATTGAAAAGAAATTACTGAAACATAAACAAAACTTTACTACAAATTTAAAAAACCTCAAAATATAATGACCCAGGTTGCATCTAGTTTTCTACGCCTTCATTAGATGAATTAACTTTGATGCCCCATTTTTCTGCCCTTTACATCCCTCAAAGTAAAACATGGTCTACATGTAGTAAAAATGCATATAAACAGTTATTGATTAATTTCAATTATATTTATCCCAAACTTAAATCTTCCTTTTTGAATGTTTTTTTTCTTCTTCAGAAGATTTCTTTCCTAACTTTACTTTGATTGGTGTAATATATCGATTTAATTCTGATTGATTGATTAAAAGCCAGCTTAAGGGTACCCTATAACTTCTATAAGTTGGGACACTCTAATTTTGGGACAGTCCACAGAAATAACATGTAAGACCCCCTGTGGTAAAGCCTATTTCTCTGTCCCAACTGCTTCACTTATATGCAGCAGTGTATTACAACAATAATTGTCACTAGCACAATCATAAAATGTGAGGTGTTTTGATACTCTTCAAACGGCCCTTTGGCCAGAGGGCTTGACAGTCGCATGGTTAAACAAACTGTTAATACAGTGTATGTTAGTACTTCAGTTTAATAATATACTTGTCTTCATCTGTACATGTCAGTGATTGGTTGGTTGTTTGTTTGATTGAAGCTTAATGCTTTACTTAAGATTATTTCACTCACAGGACAGTGTGCCATCCCAAACTAGGTTTGTTTGTTTGATTAGGGATTAATGTCATACTTAAGGGTATTTCACTAATATGATGGACTGTCCACTTCACACTGTTCCTTGCCTAATTATGGTGGAAAACCAGGAGCAATCCTTACTAAAAAAAAAACCATGGCACTTATTGCCATAGACACATCATGGGACTCATAAACCTTATGGTTGACAGACAGACTTGATGCGAAGAACGGTAAATTGGAGTAGGATTTGGAAGTGCACTCGCAAACCACTATAAGCTATGGCCACAGGACCACCAAACTAAGACAGAACAGGACAAATACAGGAGGTTATACAAAAACATCACAAACAGATAGGCCCTCATGTTGCCCCTTTGCTCTGAAGGCAACAGGGCAACAGGATTTTCATGACAGGGACACCATGGAAAATCATGCGATCATGTGACTCATGGTCTAATGAGAAATTGAAAAAAAAAATCCAACTAAATGCATTAATTTTTTAAAATTTTTTCTTTATATCATCATTTTTGGTACAACCCACTCTAATGTTGATGTCAAACCGAAAATTTAATTTATAGCCTAAAAATTAAACCTATAGAACATGATGTTTAACAATTTTGTTCCAACTATATTTGCTGTATATAGAATCTGGTGATAAATTTTTAACCTGAAAATAAGTGGGTGCAAGAAATGTTACAATTTTTCCTATTTCCAATATATCTTTTGCAATATTACTTTCTCCAAATTGTGATTGATTAACTGTGTTCTAAAAGTTTATCACATATGATCTTGTTTGAGTGGCATTTAGAAGCTGGTAAATTAGAAAGACATGACGACTGATATGGATTTTATTAGAATATATCCAGAAGTTGAAAATCCATATCAGTCATCATGTCTTTCCACTTATATGATGCTGGTGTATTCCAACAATAATTGGCACTAGCACACCTATAAAATGTGACGGTTTTGACAAAGTTGGAAAGTTAATCCTCATCCAGTGATAGGTAAGGACAGCATTGCTAGAGCGCAAAAAAAAATAAAATACTGATTTCAGAATGTAATTAAAGTAGAAATTACCCCTTACTGAGTTATCCTAAATAATTTACTTGGGATGGAGAAATAGGCTTTACCCCAGAGAGTCTTACATGTTAGTTCTTGGACTGTCCCAAAATTAGAGTGTCCCAACTTATAGATTTCAACATAAAATAAAGAATGCAGATGCAAAAGCTTGAAGAATTAAGGCTTTATCATCTTCACACAAAATTTGAAAAAAAGGAAGTACATGAAACTGAATTTATTACAAGTTAAGAAATGTTGAATCAAAACAGTTGCTGTTCCCAAGGAACGGTGTAAATTTAATATGGACTACACATGCTATTCAGCATCTTCTTGTCTAGACAAGGTGGGTGAGGCTCAAGGTTAAATTTGACTTCTCTCTCTCAAGAAACATCAGATTTATACCTTGGGTTACAATATACAGGGATATAAAGCTCAGCCTTATCCAGGCCCAATGCACATAAAACCAGGTAATTGGTATTGTTAACATTTGTCCGTTTCCGTAAAGATTCCAGAAAACTGGGGTGCTGGACAGTTGTCAATGTGCATGTGCATTACTATTGTAACAGGTACATTTAGCTCATGAGTCTCCCTCCTTCACGATTGTTTTGGTTGTTGTAAAGATCCGCAAAAACATATAAATATTTGACTTATATGGAATGTGAATATATAAGAACGAGCATTAACTTCTCCTCAATTTAAATTCCCTGTCAGTTAGGTGGAATAACAAGTATAATTTAATCCATTTACGCTCCCAATGAAACCCAAAATATTAAAATATACTATTTGTTTGATTTTCACAGTTTCTGCAGTCTAAAAATGTTATCGAAATAATCCTAGTAATTAATAAAAAGGTTCCTTAGCAGTTTGAGACATCTAATGAGTCCCTTCAATCAGCCGCATTTTTTATTTCTTCATGAATACAAAGTTTTTTTAGTACAACATAAGATCATATTTTTGACCCATATGCACTTTTTCCCAGTTATAATACTACTTTCAACGCAATTAAAGATAGTCGTTTATATGTATTCAAGTCTTTTATTTCTGATATCAGCGGTAAAATGGAAATATTAAAGAGTGAAATCAAGTAAGTTTCCTTCAACACACTATCTACTTTGATCTGTTGTGGATATTCGTGGTCATTAATAAAGCTAATTGTGTTAAATTGAAACAAAGAAATATGTTTCAATTAAAAGATATCACGCCACTTAAAAATTAAATTAAAAAACAATATTTCAATTTTTGGAAAAATATTTTAAGACATGTTTTGTCAGATGAAAATAACTTTTTATTAATGCTTGTGGACATTTAAACTGATGTCTTTAAAAAGAATATTCTAAAAGAACAAATCAAATATGTTTCAGAAATGAAAATATACAAGGAGATTCTTCAGTTGTTGGTTTAACAGCTTTTTAAAACTTTTTTCTTGAATTTCCTTTTCAAATCAATACAGCTTTCAAACTTACCTCAAAATATTGTTCAATCATTTTTAATAGCAAGGTAAATCCCACGAATTAAACACCATAAATTTATCAAGTTTAAAAAAATTAAAACTGATAAAAAATAAAATCCTAAGTTAGAAAATGCTTGTCCTTTAAGTAAAACGACTATTCCGATTAAACGGATGTCACAGAAATGAGGCAGTTTGAATGTAACGTTTAACTCTAGGTTGACTTTATCATTAAAAGTTTTGTTCCTAAGTTCAGTTGTAATTATTCTGTCATTAATTAGTGAACAAAGTACCTGGTTAAAGTTCTGTGGTGATAATATTGTGAACATTGCCCTCTCAAACTGCACCTTAACCTGAGATCGACCAAACCTACTGTATATCTTTCCATCCATGATAAATACATGGACAGGTAACTAACTCCTGGACAGAAGTCAAACAGGTGTTAACAAACTTTAAACTGATTTTTATCCTAACAAACCAAAAATCAGGTAAGCAGTTTTCTCACCTAAGTAAGTTATCCGTTCCCCTTCCATCTTCTATCAATAAAAATCTCAAATATTTAAATATTTTTAAAAAAATTTTAAAGTTAAAAGTTAAAAACAAAAATATTAATCTGGAAATAAATGTAGAGGAGGCATAAGTCTAAAAGACTAAAGTCCAATGATAATATTTCAGTACACAAAGCAAGATAATATGCACTGGAGAGGAGCAATTTGGTCCAGATACGCCCCCTTTTAAACAGGTATTGGATATATGCAGACACACTGGCTGGTTTAATCAGTCTTTATTAGTACAGATCAGAATTCATCACCATGCATGGACATTATTCTGCGTCAGGCTTTTTGACATTTCATACAAACTAATTTACATAATGGCCTAAATATCGCAGTACTTGAAATATTAAATATAAGTAAAATTCACACTTGACAGTGACAAAAAGACAAAAAGATATCATTCACCAATTTTGTTTTTGTTTTAAAAGACTGACCAAAATCTAAACTTATTTAATCTGTTTTGGCCATAATTTTGTAATTTTTAATTTCTTAGAAATACTAAATTATAAGTTTGCAGAGTGTCCCTGGAGATTCAGCCTCTATCCTGAAAAGTTTCATAACAAAATTTCTAATAATTTATTTAAAAGAATAGACAACTTGTGTTATTTAAAACTGAGTAAAGGTAAAATTGTGTTTTCATTTGACTACGGAAATCTTAACTACATGTATAACTTTCAAAAGTTTTGTAAAGCTGAGTACATCAGCGTTCCAAATTTCCCTACTCGACATGTACAACAGTCAGGATAACTCAGACCTGCATACTCTAGAAGAAATTTATGTGTAAAAAATAAGTTTTTTTAGGAGTACTTTCTTAACATTTTGTGTATTTTTCTGTTATAGCATAGTATATGAATATTAATTTTTGTGTGTATTTTGAAGGCCTTTTGGTGTATTTTACATAAATTATGTGTACAAAATACTCCAGAATACACTGGGTAGGAAGGTCTGATAGCAGCACCCCATGCCACACTGACTGTCAAAACCAACTCTTCTGAAAATCTGAAAGAAATTGAACTTCCGGCTGACACTACCTAACTCCAATCCATAAGGTAGACTCGCGTCATTAACCAAATTCCACATTTTTGGCATTTGGGTTTATCTTGGCCATAAATGAGAATGGCAGTAAATTGTGTCAAACTGGACTACAAGTTCTGTTCACAGAGTTCTTGCCCTTTGTAACAAATTAAAATGGGGTACCTACTAGTAAAAATACACATTTGCTCCGCCTTATGTTAGTTACAGAGGTTCAGCCCGGGTGACAGCGATCATTGTTTCTGCTCAGTAAAAATGTCAGAAATCAGTCGGTTTTTGTTGTTTTTTTTTAATGAAAACTTTTCAATATTTGTTATAAACTTATGGTCCATTGATGTAAGGAATGTATGATGCTATTTTTATTCGTTGGCCACACTCCTGGTATGGGATATTCTAAACCCTTCTCATCCTCTAAGATTTCATTAAATCTGTTTCAAAATTATTGATTTATTTAATAAAATCAAATACATTAAATAACATTTTTTTTAATTGTTTTCCTATTGTTTGTCCAGGACTTCAATCCAAGTTAAAAGAATGCAAATTTTTCTTCACTACATTTTGTGAAAACATATGCTTCAGCAGTCAATGTTACTAGTATTCAATAATAAGTCATGAATATTTTTTTTTAATTTGTTAGTTTTTTTGTTTGTTTATAGCTGTGGCAATATTAATTTTAAAGGGCGGGCAACAGAAGGTGGTAGCAAGACCATGTTTATAAAATAATGTTTGCGGAATCATGTACATGGAGTGTGTGAGGTGGTTAAAGTCAGGTGACACCCGATATCGGCTATTGTCACACTCCTGCCCGCAGGATGAGTTCATTATAATTCGGGTCAGGTCCTACAGTGTTTGCCAAACAATACACAAAATAGGTATTTGAATGAAAGACAAGGCTCATGTAACAACGGCGATGTCTCCCATACCCAAATCAAAACATGGGGTGAAATTTAAATCTGTGTAAAAAGTTAGAGTATCGGAGACGCGGAGACCTTAGTCTTGAGGCCAAGACGCTTTGCTACAAACCCAGACATTAAGGCTCCTGAACAGATTTAAAAAACGCGAAAAAAAGGTTTAAAATTTGTTTCTATTGTACTTGGAGATTTAATTCTGACAGTGAGCTAATGTAAAATCTTCCTTCAATGTCAAATCAAGTCAGTCGTCGTGTTCAATTCACAATCCACTTAAAAACTTCTTCGAAAAAGTAGTGACAAGTGCAGAAAAAAAAAATTCACAGAATTTCAAAACACTTTTAAAATGAAGATTAAAAAAAAAAAATCGGCTGAAGTATTTTTTAAAGACAATTTTTTTCCACTAAAAAGGTATTTTATCTCCCCAACCTTCTTGAAAAGTAGATTTGTTTATTTGTCTGGTTGAGGGTTAACACCATACTTAAGGTCAATTCACTCATATGATAGCCTAAAGGGTGAAGGAAATCAACCTTAACACCACTAGCAACGAAGATCAGAGAGCACCTGGCTATAGTTCAACAAAGCGATCTTAGCCTAAGTAGATCTTAATTACCATGACGACACCATACCTTCAGTACTCGTCGCCATGACAATTAAAATGAACTTATGCTAAAATCGCTTTGAGGAACGGGCCCCAGGACACAGGATCCTTTCATCTAGATCAGCTTCATGTTGCCCACAACAGGGCGACACAAAATTCCTAATCAAACCGTTAACTTGAAAACTTTGAAGAAAAAAAATGATAAAGAATTGATATTAAAGGTTTTTTTATCTGTCCTGATAAAATTATTTTAATAAAAATACTGACAGTGTTTTATCTGTCTTATTCCTGAGCATGTTACAATGGGAAGCTCCACACATACAATATGGACTTACTGCAAGTCTTGCGTTAAAATCACTTAAATCTAATCCATACAACAACAACCATCATTTTACATCATAATTTAAATCAAATACACTCTTCTTGAAATTTTTTTTAAACTAAAAATATTTACCATATATGTTCGTACATATAAATATTATTTATCTACAATAAAGCACTAGTTATGTTGAGTACTATTTTGTAACTTTTTGAGTTTTTACCAATTGACAAACGATTTAATAAATAAGTAAATAAATAAATACACTAAATATTTATCTATAAAGCATCTGTCTGTCTGTTTGATGGTAATTTAATGCCTACTTTACGTTTTTTCACTTATATGTTGGCTTGCCAGACAATGGGTGATGGAAACAAGCCTTGGCAACACTGGCAACAAACAAAGACGAGAGAGGAGAGCCACAAAGCGTATGGTCAGTTGTCCATCTGTTAGAATAGCTGGTATTTAACATGAGGCGGCATCAGAGCGGTTTCTTGAGCCAATTTGGTTATCGAAAACAAATTGATGACCCAATTTTTTCTTCTTCTTAAATCGGTGACAAAATCAGACAGAAAGTGAGTAAATTTCCCACACCCATTAGGACCTCGCTTACCCACCACCCAGAATACCTGGGAAGTTCTCGGGTTATGATTTGATGATTCTGGGATCGTTACCTAAAAAAACCCACATTTTTCTATAAACTTCCATAAGCACTTCTGTAGGAGGACTCTGCAGCTGAGATTGCTGTCATTTGATGGAAATAAATTTTAGAAGGTAAAGTGTAAAACATCAATGAGCAAACATACAAACTTAAACTTACCGAAAAAAAAAGAAGATTTTTGAAAAAAGTAGCACATGTATGTTATTGTATGTCTAATTAATTACTAAATAGCCAATCTTTAAATTTATACACAAACAGAAAAATGTGCTAGCCTCAAAAAGAACTGTAACTATCTTTGTACGACAACTAATATTTTTAAGTAACCTATAATAAAAGTTACGATTTTTATTTCTTCTCTGAAAAAATTACTAAAGTAATGCCCCTTTAGGACAGTTTTTTTAGTTTCGAAAACTGTACAAGATGAAATATAAAAAAATGTAACATAAAATATTGTTATAAAATATTGTCAAAAAATCAGTAATAGAATATGAATGTACTGTATGCTTATTGATTTATCCCACAAGGAAATAACTGCATACAAAATAAATAATTATGTCATAAGTAGAGACAGATTCTAATCTACAGAGTGTAAAAGGATTACATAATCCTTATCTTTGAAAGTAAAGTTCCCTCCCCTGCCATTGAGGCATTTGTCATAAGGTAGCCCCATGTCAACATGCTTGTCTCTCTTTAAGTCTACATGTCTTTAGTACAACATGTCAAGTTGTGTACATAAAGTCAGGAGTAGATAACAGGAGTCAAGGGATTAGAATAATATAACAGTTCATAATGATGCTAAATTCCTCTTCAAACAAACCATACACATGTTATATCCCAGATCTTTTATCTAACTACTTATCAGACTTCTAGATCTACAGGTATGGTAAACACCTGGGCATGTGGGTAAAATAGGTGTTAAAGACATGCATACAATAGGTGAAAAGAATTTGACACTTCTGGTAGAATCATACCTTCTTACTGCTTTTAAACACACACCTTTTTATGACTCAAATGTGTGCAGCACTGTTGAATATATCCCAATCATAAATGTGAATTCTCTAAGAAATAAGGCAAAATAGATTTATAATACAATCTTTATTGATGATTGAATTGACAAAATTTGTCAAAATCAGTATTAAATACACTAATGCAAATTTAGACAAACAGTGCCAACAACTTTGCGTATAAATTTGCTTAACTATAGGAAAACCCTGTAAGGTCTGTAATCCTTCACATAATCAAGCCTGTGCTGTCGGGGAGAACGGCCAGAACAGGGTTTCCCCACGGTTATGCAAACTTGGTTTAGGAGGACCAATTTATAGGTTTCCCAAACTGTTTGCAGTCTTTGTCTAAATTTGTATTTTGACACTGATTTTGACAAATTTTGTCATCAGATTATCAATATAGATTTTATTTTAAAGCATTTTTGCTTCATTTAACAAGGTTGTAGCAAAGAAAAGTTGAAGAAGTTTTGGGGGCAAATATAATAAGGCTGTTAGCAACTAAACTCCCATTATTTCAATTACCGTACAGTTAAAGATAGAATCATGGGAAGAGTTTTGCTTTGTGAGAAAATGTATGTTCCTCAGTTACTTAGTAAAGACAGCTTGAAAAATACTGCCCCAAGCCAGAAACAACACTGCCTTTAAGATTATTTTTCGTTAAACAACAAATTAAACCAGACTTGGACAGAACTAAAATAATAAGAACAGCATGTATGACGTTCTGTCAAAACAAATAACTTTGATTGATTGAAAGATTGATTGATCGATGGATGTTTATCCCCATTCTTAATGATACTTTATTTGTAGGACAGCAGTGTACTTCCATTGAGTGAACAGCAACATAACCAATTTGTGGAGTGTTATATATACAGTTGCTGTGTTGGAAAATTCATATTCCTCGATAACTTTAGAAATAGAAACATAAAACTGATTTAGGAATACAATATTTAGGAACAATATATATATTTTTTTTCAAATTTAAAAATAAAATCAAAAAGTCTCTACAGGAAATGATGGATCCCATTTATTTACTTTCTTAAAAATAGCCAAAAAGTATCCTGGGATATGTTGGATCCTTCTTGTTGTAACTTTAAAAAAAGACATACGCATATACGATAGATCAGCTTTCACCAGATTCTAATTAAAAAAATGAGAAAATGTGACATTATAAAACTTTCAAAGCCAAAAATATTCCTTTTTTGGAATTCCATTTACATAAAGATTTAAACATTTAAAGCGTCGTCTCAAACTACTAAGGTTGGAAAGTGGAAACCACATTGCGGAATTTCACCGGCATTCTTGAAGTAGCAATTTAAAAAGTAAATCCAAAATCAAACCCCAAATTATCGCATAAACAAGAGCTAGTCAAAAATACAATAGAAAATAAACATATTAGAGTACAAAGGCCTGACAGAAAAAGAAATTTAAACTCCCCAAAAATAATGAGAGATGTTTAGTGTTAAGTTTCACAAAGCGCAGTGATATCTCAATCAGGCAGAAAGCCCTACATAGATTAGTGATGAGCTATGTATCTAAAGGTGGGAGGCTTAGCAGGGGCTAAATGTTAACACCTTTGAGCTAGCGTAAGTCAAAGATGGTCTTAGATGTATATAGAATATGATCAAGATATGTGCTCTCTGGTAACAACCAGGTGAGAGGGGATTCTCCGGTACAGGTATTCCAGATCATTAGCACAGGTGGGTGAATGAAAACATGAAGGAGGGGCCTTGGTTTATAAGGCATTATAAATCACAGGTCAGATAATTCCAGTCTTCTAACACATACCTCTGATAATTCCATGTCAATTATTGTCTTACAGAGTCTGTCTAAAAATCATAATATTGTCAAATTGAAATAATCTTTGAAGTTTGATATTTAAAGTTATTAAGTAACATTAAAAAGACTAAACATTAATATAATTCTATAAGATACTTTAATATTTAAAAAAAAATATATATATATAAATAGCATTAGTACCTAAAAAAAAAAGTGGATAACATTTATTCATTTTTAGAAATTTTAAAGGTAGTTTTTAAATAGAGTCTCATACAAGAAGTTATTTTTTTAAATATGGTGTGGAATGGTATTCTATACAAATAACCAAAACCTGTAATGCTGTTTTTCATGTATGTTGTTCTGAAAGAGAATATGAATATCTAAACCAGTTATCTTTAGGTTCTTGTGTGTTTATAATTTTTGTGTCTTTTAGAAAGTGAAGATTAACAGTATTTTCGTTATTTTGGGATCTTGTGTGTGTGTTTAATTTTGATTTATTGAATAGTATGGATCTTGATTTTATCAAATAATGTATGAGATACATTTATTACTGTTTGATCAACAAATGTTGCCAATCAGCATGTAAAGCTTAGAAATTTATATAAGTATTGAATAAGAGTGGTCCAAGTATTGAACCCTGTTGAACACCTATTTGAATCATTTCTGTCAATTCCACTAGTATCATCACTGTTTGTTTGTGTTAGGTGTAACTTTGTACTTAAGGTTATTTCACTTATATGATGATGGCTTTTCCACTACTTATTCTGCCTTAATTACATCTATGCTGGAAAACCATCAGAATACCTTCAGTTTGCTTGTTTGATTAGGGTTTAACATTGTACTCAAGGGTATTTCACTTATAGGGTGGAAAACCGAGAGGAAAGCTGGTAATAACCACCCCCTGGCCCTGATTGCATGGGGCCACAATTTGTGACTAGCTCATATACCTGATGGTTGACAGGCGACTCGATCTGGTGAATGGTACATCAAAGCAGGATTAGTAAGCGGACACGCTACCACTAAGACATGGCTGCGAGCCACGAATAGGGGTGGACGCGAATGGATCAATACTCCACCCAGATAACCACTGAGCCATGGCTTCCTTTTCTTGACTGGGTTGTTGAATTATTTGCTGTAAAATTGTTCTGTTTATTTGTTTGATTAGTCAGGACTAACAACTGAGTGATATATGATGTAGTTTAAGTACTTGGCAAGTTTCCAGCAAATATGCATGGAAAAAAGATATCATAAATATATCCAAAAAATCTTAAATAAAAACTTAGTGCTAAAAAGATGTTCTGTGTCATTGCTTAGCGCAGAGAGAGACAGGCGTTCTTGTGATTTTATTGTGAGCCCAGGTGACTGAATTGGTTGGCCTTGTCAGAAAAGGTGCCAGGTATGATCCTCGTTGTAGTTATGCTGTTATGCTCTGTGTACTTGTATACGAAATATATTGTGAATCGGTATTAATTGATGCACATTAGAAACTCGAACAAGTACAATGGCCAACTGTGATAAGTGAATTGTTTGTTTTTAGGTTCATACAATATTTCAATTGTATTATCATAAAGAACAGGTTTTTGCTCGTTGATAACACATAGTCTGTAAATGTGTTTTATCAAACAGAGAAATCTCAGCAGAGAAGTGTTTCAGAGTAAGTAAATCGGATTAGAGCATAGAGCCCTTGAGGGGTACTGCCAAGAAACGGGAGCTGGAGAATAATAGGGGAGTCTGATTACCAGACTGTTGTTAAGGAAGCTAGCCACAGTTCATCACGGTCATATCGATAGAAACTTCATACATTAACTCAAGAGGCTGAACTCGGCAGATTAGCAGACCGCTGGATTACAGATGACGTCCACTCCAAAACAGACTATTCTATTTCACACAAGACAATTTCAGGAGCAAATATAACAAAGGATTATTTCCAAAAAGAACTGTCAAAAATAAGGAACTGTAGTTGTTTTTTTATTCACACCCACAGAAGGATCTCATTCTTAAATCCCTACACTCTACCCACGTCCATGAATGGTAGCTCAAGTGTGATATTCTACAACCGTTCTATTAATAGAAACATTAAGAATGGGGTGAGTGCCATTTATCACATGTGGAAGAGCAGATTTGTTTGTTTGGTTGGGCTACTCAAGGGTATTTCACTTATATAACGATGGATTGTCCACTTTACACTGCTCTTTGCCAATTTAGAGTAGAAAACCATGAGGACACCATGTAAAAACCAATCCTGGGATTGCCGAATCCACATTGTGTCAACAGATGGACTCCATACTGGGAATGTTTTTCGAAATTTTGTTTTGAACGATTTCAGTGGACATTTTTGTATGTCCAACCATAGGATATCTTATAGAATAAAATATATCTTTCAGGAAACATTTTTTTAAAAATCCGGGCTGAACATAAAAGAAATGAGGCACTCCTTCGAAATCCAACAAACCTCAAGATATATGTATATGATGAACCATTTTTGAGAAATGAACAACTTTCTATGTAGGATATGCCAAACTCTGAAGTGTTTGGAATAGGCAGGTAAAGATTGACTATCAAACCCAGTGTTCCATAGATTTGTTTGTTTGTTTGATTGGTGTTTAATGTCGTTCTCAAGGGTATATCACTTATATGATGACAGACAGAAATACAGAACATCACAAACAAATCTGCTTCCCGTTACCCTTTAGCTCTGCGTACACCAGGACAACAGAAAGTAACCTCTTTTCTCGCCTCTTGCGATCGACCAAGGAAGCCGAGGGAGTATTCTGCAGGGCCATGGCCGACCCGCTCCCTCACGGGGCCATCATCACCATGCGGTCAGCCTATTATACAAGGTTTATCGAGTGATCAGATACTGCAGTAAAATAAAAACTTAGCTTTATTCCTCACTAGAAATATTTGTAATGCAATTTAATCAAATTTATCTGAATTCATAATAAAAATTCATTGAAAGTTATAAGCAAAGGCTTTAGCAGACACCCATCCACCCGTTCAAATGGATCCCCACAAGTGAACAAGTGCCTCATTTGGACACCCTGTTTTAAGCAACTTTAACATGCAGGAGATAGAAAAACTGTCAAAATTGGACACCCAGATATATGAAAAGTAAAGCAAAATGACCATTTTGGACACCCTAGTTCTGATTTATGGCTAAGTCTCTGGTTATAAACAGAGACTTAACTAGATTTGTTTTTTGTTTGATTGGTGTTTAATGTCGTACTCAAGGGTATTTCACTTATATGATGACGGATTGTCCATTTCAGAATGTACACAGCCTTATTATGGTGGAAAACCGGGAAAAAACCTCATAAAAACCACCCGGCGATTGCTGGAGCCACAACATGTGACTCGCACATATACCTGATGGTCGAAAAGCGGACTCGAATCCGTGAACGGTAAATCGAAGCATGTTTAATTCAGGAAGGGCACTCGCTACCACTGAGCCACGGCAGCGGGCCAAGGCTTAACTAGAAAAATGTAAAAAAAAAATTCTGAATAACATTATTTGATATAAAAAGCGTGTTACGTAATAACTTAAGTTATGATTAATAATTTTATGTGTATGTGTATTCTACATTTAATGTACAAAGTGATCTTGGTGTACGCAAAATGTAATTACCATGACGACCAGTGTTGAAGACATAAGTTACCATGACAGTTCATTCAACTTAAGCTAATATTGCTTTGTGAAACCAGCCCCAGAATATCATAAATGTCAGGAAGAAACTGGATGTGAATATTCTGACAATAATTAGTGCAGGGAGTGCCAACTCAATGGGTGAAAAACTGAAACAAAGCACAACTAAAAGAAAGTGTATATGATCATTGATAATGCTACAATAAATCCACGTAGATTTTTACTTAATGTTTCTTTTTTAATAATTGTAACATGTTTTCCAGTTTTAGAGCATTAAATCATCTAACAAGCAAACTTATCTTTTATAAAAAAATCCTGATACTTTCCAACAGAAAAATGTATCTGCTTTTCTGTTGAAGTCCTTTAAATAACTTCCAAATAAATAATTTCATGGATGAAATATTAGGTAGTTAATGGTGGTTGGTAGGACACCAGGGCACAGCACGCCTACCAACAACCAGCCCAAAACTTTAAGGAATCCGTTTCTCCTGCTAAATGATTTGATTGTTAATTTCTGGGAGTTTTAGGGTGAAAAGATTTTCTCCACTGGCAAGAAGCAAAGACAAGATAGGACAAATACATCACAAGACCCAATGAGAAGACCTCGTAAACACATAGGCTTCTTCATGCCCCTTAAATAGGCCTTCAAAATAAAAATGCTGTTTTGTCTAACGGCCTGAAAAAAATTAGGCTGGACAAGCAGGATTTTTTATTTTATTTTTTTTATATTTTATAGACGTTGTACAAAACGGTAGATAATAAATAAAACTAATACAGATGCTTGAATGACCCCAAAACATTACAAATGTTTCGCTACCAAAGAGGCCAATTTAAAAAGGTATTTTGAAGAAAAAACAAATGTTTTTCAAAAGCCAATAAAAACTTTAGACTCAAGTCTATTTCGTAGGGTCGGTCAAGGTAAGAGGAACGAGACA
>JARFOD010095909.1:0-17128 GCA_031763545.1 Mopalia muscosa | reverse complement strand
TCTTTTTATATTTATCATTAAAATAAAAATGTGTTGTTTTGTATCTGGATGTACACAATATAAGCTTTTATGCTTAACGTGTATTTTGCTAAGACAAAATAAATACTATCAATAACCAATATTATTGGAGATATGGAACGACTTTGTACATGCTGTTCGGTTGCTGTCAATTGCTATTAATCAATTCATGTTTATTTTTTTTCACAGGTCACAAAGATCCTTCTTCCGTATTGTGACAACAAGAACGTTGAAAATTGTTTGTTGTTCGCCATCTCCTTGTCCCACGAAGACCTGGCGATGGCCATTCTCAGACATCCACGATATTTGGAGATAGAAAATTCCAATACGTTTAATCCTGAGAATTCTTTTGATAGTTTGCCAAGCAACTCCAAATTCCCAACAAACACCACTCCTTTGGTATTAGCAGCCGAGACAAACCTATACGAAATAGTGCGTCATCTATTGGTGGAAGGAAAAACTATTTCTGTTCCACACTCCCTCGTGTGCTTGTGCTCATCATGTCAAAGCAAGTCTCAAAAGGATCACTTCCGGTTTGCTCACGAGAGGT
The DNA here is from genome assembly GCA_031763545.1 of Mopalia muscosa. Taxonomy (NCBI): domain Eukaryota; kingdom Metazoa; phylum Mollusca; class Polyplacophora; order Chitonida; family Mopaliidae; genus Mopalia; species Mopalia muscosa. The sequence continues at coordinate 16,560 of JARFOD010095909.1, read as the reverse complement.
TGAATGCCTATCGTGGATTGGCCAGCGAAGCATATATCAGTTTATCCAGCCAGGATCCAATTTTAGAATCATTTCACCTCCGTCAGACCCTTCTGGTGCTAGCACAGACAGAAGAACATTTTAAAGTGAGAATTTCAATATCAATTAGTACAAAGCATATTTACGCCTATTTGTGTGACTGGGGTTTCATATTGTATTTAAAGTTCCAATATATTTGATGGGCTAGTTTGACAAAGGGCTGCATTCTATGACCGCATCCTCTGGCTAGTGGGGTGTGCTATGCAGCGTCATCTGGTATTCTATGACAGCGTCATCTGGCTAAGGGAAGTATTATATGACAGCATCCTCTGGCTTAGGGAGGTATTGTATGACAGCATCCTCTGGCTTAGGGAGGTTTTCTATGACAGCATCATCTGGCTAAGGGAGGTTTTTCTATGAAAGCCCTATCTGGCTAAGGGGGAGGAGGGTCTATGACAGCATCCTCTGGCTAAATGAGGTATGCTATGACAGCCTTATCTTGCTAAGTGAGATACTCTCTGACGGCATCCTCTGGCTAAGGGAGATATGCTATGACAGCATCATCTGACATAAGGGAGGTATTCTATGACAGCCTCATCTGGCTAAGGGAGGTTTTTTATGACAGCATCCTCTGGCTAAGGGAGGTTTTTTATGACAGCATCCTCTGGCTAAGGGATGTTTTTTATGACAGCATCCTCTGGCTAAGGGAGGTTTTTTATGACTGCATCCTCTGGCTAAGGGAGGTATTCTATGACAGCCTCATCTGGCTAAGGGAGGTTTTCTATGACAGCATCCTCTGGCTAAGGGAGGTATGCTATGGCAGCGTCATCTGGCTAAGGGAGGTTTTCTATGACAGCATCCTCTGGCTAAGGGAGGTATGCTATGACAGCGTCATCTGGCTAAGGAAGGTTTCTATGACAGCATCCTCTGGCTAAGGGCGGTATGCAATGACAGCGTTATCTGGCTCGGGATGTATGCCCTGATGACGTTCTCTGGCTACGCGCAGTATGTTTTGATGGCGTCTTCTGCCTTAGACTGTGTCTTTTGAGCTTAGGAGTGTACGTTCTGATGAAGTTCTGTGGTTAAAGGCTGCATATGTTATGATAACGTTTCTGGCTATTTGCTGTACGTAATGATAGCGTTCTCTGGCCAAGGGATTATGTTATGATGTTGATATATGGTTAATAATGGCTGAATGTCATGGGGTTACGAAACTGGTAGTTGAGTTGAGTGGAGTGGATACCGTCGGATTGGTGTGACATGGCATCAAAGGCTGTACGTGATTACATGTGTATGATTACGCTATCTGTTAAGGGCTGTAAATTATGATAACTTTCTCAAGTCTAAGGATGTGCGCTGTGATAACCGTATCTGGCCAAGGAATGTATGTTATGATAACGTTACCTGGTCAAGGGATGTACGTTATGACGGCGTTACCTTGTTAAGCCGTGAATTTAATTGAATTTATTGATTCATCACAACACATATCAGAGATTAAAATACTAACAGTAGATAGAATGGCGGGAAGAAAACCCCAGGGGGCTTGTTCTAGGCTTATGAGTGACATATTAACAAATGGTAATGACAGTATAACATAGTGTTCAATAATAAAACAAAATTATAAAATTACAAAAACTTAACTGTACAATATATACGATTACATTACAGAACAGACAAAGAAACAAAAAAAAAAAACAAAAACCAGCATATCACAATATTAAGCTTACATGATCATTCAATAATCTTTTTTAAAATAAATGAACACGAATTCCTTTTAAACAATAATATGGATTTTATATTTTTACAATTATATGGCTGTCTATTCCAGACCTTGGGACCTTTAACTCGTAATGTTAAACGTGACAAATAATAACGATTCATGGGACAGTGGGGATTTACCGAAGACTTGACCAGACACAGCTCTAGTTGTTCTATGAATAGTATGTAACACTTTAAGGATAAGATAAGAATGGTGTATGAACTTTTGAGTAAACTGTAGTGTTTGCAACTCATTTATTTCAGGTAGAGGTAAAATATTGTAACGAAGAAATAAGGGTTTTGGTATGGCTTAGTCTATGAGACTTAGTAATAATTCTCAGAGCTTTTTTCTGAAGAGTAACAAGTGACTTTAAGTGTGTCACATACGTATTGCCCCAAACCAAGTTCCCGTAAGAAGGATAAGGAAAAACAAAAGAATTATATAAAATAAATAACTTTTTTTCTTTAAATACTGTTTTTAAAAGCTTATCAATCCAATAGTACGAGCTAGTTTAGTATAAAGGTCTTATATGTGGTCTTTCCAGTTCAATTTGTCATTTACATATATACCTAAAAACTTAAATCGTGTTACATTTTCCACAGGTACATTGGATATTAAAACTTTCACAGGATTTCTTACAACTTTGCTGGGTAGAATAACCATGCATTTGTTTCGTCTACATTCAAAGAGAGTCTATTAGAAATGAGCCAGCGATTAACCTTCTCTAATTCGGAATTTACCAGCTTGGACAGGTTTTGAGGATTTGTGTCAGAAGCATGCAAACATGTATCATCTGAAAAAATATAGCATTGAATACCTGGGACACTTCAGCAAGATCATTAGTGTACAATAAAAATAAAATAGGTCCTAGGATAGATCCCTGAGGAACACCACATGTTACAGGCAAAAAAGATGATACTGTGTTTTTGTAAGATATACATTGACACCTAGATGACAAGTAATCCCCCAACCATTCATAAGAAATGTCTCGAACGCCATAATGATGTAATTTTTGCAAAAGAATGGCATGGTTTACAGTATCGAACGCTTTGCTTAAATCTAGAAAAGTTAAAACACTGTATCTCTTCCTTTCTTTAACTTCTACTAGTTTTTGTTGTAAAGTTAAAATGGCTAATGAGTTGGAATAATTACTTCTGAAGCCAAACTGAAATGGACTTAAAATATCATTTACTTCCAAAAAATCAGTAATTCTTGTCAAAAATCTTACAGAAACAGGGCAGCACTGATATCGGGCGATACTTTTTAACAAGACAATTTTCTGCATATTTGAATAATGGACTCACCTTAGCAGTTTTTAAAACATTTGGCAATGTGCCAGATTTGAATGAACAGTTGATTAAACGGCACAAAACTTCTGCGATACTATCTGACACAAGCTAAATAGGGTCTTACAGAATCTATTCCAGCAGAGCAATTTTTAATATTAGATATAACAGAGAGAACTTCTTCTGCACAAGTGATATTTAGAACAAATTCTCTACTATTTTCGTTTTTAAGATAATCTTCGAAGCTGGTATCAGATTGAGGTAATTTGTCTTCCAGTTCAGAAGCATTATTTGCAAGATACTTATTAAATCCATCGGCAATAAATTTATTGTCTGTTGTGTCAATTCCATTAATACAGAATTTTGTCCTCGGTAAAACTGGCTGGTTGGGCTTCATCAAATAAATTAGAAACATGATACAAAGGGAAATGATCGCTTATATAATTTAATATAATACCAGAAGATAGATCATTTTCGTGAAAATTCGAAAATATGTTTTCAATCCACGTTTTAGTATGAGAAGTTGCTCGTGTTGCTGTGCAGGCCTTCTAAGAATTCTTTAGTTGGAGTGTGAATTTCAGATTTGAATAAATCGATATTAAAGTCTCCCATGAGGGCACAGTTTTTCTTTTCGTTAATTAAAACTTGCAAAAAGCTGTACGTTATGACAAGGTTATATGGCCAAGAGCTGTACATTATGATAATGTTCTCTGGTCCAGGGATGTACGTTATGATAACGTTTTCTGGCCAAGGGAAGAACATTATGATTGCGTTCTCTGGTCAAGTGATGTGCCGTTGGTTTGATAGCGTTCTTTGGTCTGTACGTTATGATAACGTTCTTTGGTTAAGAGCCGTACGTTATATGTGCGCTCTTTCTCTAAGGGCTTACGTTGTGATAACGTTCTCGACTCAAGGGCTATAAGTTATGTTAACGTTCTCTATCCAAGGACTTAACGTTATGATCACGTTCTCTGGTCAAGGGATGTGCAGCATGAATTCCCTCTCTCGCTAAGGGCTGTACGTTATGATAAAGCTCTCTGGCCAAGAGATTTACGTCATGATAACGTTCTCTGGTCAAGCGCTGTGCGTTATGCTAACGTTTTCTGGTGAAGGGCTGTAGATTATGATAACGTTTTCTGACCAACGTATGTACATGTATGTTATGATAACGCTCTCCGGCTAAGGAAGTACGTTATGATAACGTTCTCTTTTCAAGGGTTGTACGTTATGATAACATTCTCTGGTAAAGGGCTGTGCGTTACGATAACGTTCTCTGGTCAAGGACTGTATATTATGATAAAGTTCGCTGGCCAAATGCTGTACGTTATAATAACTTTCTTTCATCAAGTTTTGTGTGTTATGATAACGTTGTCTCACTTGTCTGGTCAAGGGATCTACGTTATGACAACGTTCGCTGGCCAAAGGCTGAACGTTATGATAACGTTCTCTGGTCAAGGGCTGAACGTCATGATAACTTTCTGGTCAAGGGCTGTACATTATGATGACGCTTTCTTGTCAAGGGATGTATGTTTTGATAACGTTCTCTGGTCAAGGGATTATGTTATGATAACGTTCTCTGGTCAAGGGCTGTACGTTATGACAACGTTCTCTGGTCAAGGACTGTACATTATGATAATGTTCTTTCGTCAAGAGCTGAACATTATGATAACGTTCTATGGTCAAAGGCTGTAAATTTTGATAACGTTCTCTGGTTGAGGTCTGTACATTATTATTACGCTCTTTCGCTAAGGGCAGTACGTTATGATAACGTTCTCTCGTCATGGGCTAAATGTTACGATAACGTTCTCTCGTCAAGAGCTGTACATCATGATAATATTTTCTGGTTGGGGGCTGTACATTATGATTACGCTCTTTCGCTAAGGGTTGTATGTTATGACAACGTCTATGGTCAAGGGTTGATGCTATATAGCATGATTTCACTCTCTCGCTAAGGGCTGTACGTTATGATAAAGTTCTGTGGCAAAGGTATGTAGGCCTACGTTATGATAACGTTATCTGATTAAGGGGTGTACGTTTTGATAACGTTCTGTGGTCAAAAGATGTACAATATGAAAACGATCTCTGGTAAATAGTTGTCCATCATGACAGCGTTCTCGGGTCGAGTAATGTACATTATGATTACGCTCTCTCACTAAGGGCTGTACGTTATGATAGCCGTCTCTGGTCAAGGGCTGTGCGTTATGATAACGTTCTCTGGTCAAGGGCTGAATGTCATGATAACGTTCTTTGGTCAAGGGCTTTGCGTTATGATAACGTTCTCTGGTTAAGGGCTGTACGTTATGAAAACGTTGCTGGTCAAGGGGTGAAAGTCATGATAACGTTCTCTGGTCCAGTGTTGTGCGTTATGATAACGTTGTCCGGTCAAGGGTTGTGCGTTATGATAGCGTTCTTTGGTCAAGCGCTGTACGGTATGATAATAATAATAATAATAATAATACTTTTATTTAGACAAAAAAATCCATAGTCAAGTGACACACAATAATGATAAAGGGTCATGGCCATATATTAGTAGGCTAAATGTTAACGATTAGTGAAATAACCTTCAGTGCGTGTATATACACCAACAAAATCAGTAGATATATATACATGTCACAATGAAGAAAATCAAACTCTACACTGGTACAAAAAATGTCAAGATACACGACAACGTTTTCAGAAAAATAACGAATAACAAAAAAATAACGCTCCTGTGTTTATCAGATATAGTTATCCTTTTTATCCTTTAAGTAGCTTGGTGTATTCTTGTTTGATTCAATACAATGCAATATTAAAGCTTTTGGTTTTTCTTTTCAGACCGAGTATACTGAATTGGCTAAGAACTTAAGCGCTTTCAGTGTAAAGTTGTTGAATAAAGTTATCGGAGACCGGGAGTTAAATGCCGTGCTTAATAAAGTAGGTCGCAGCCACGATGATCTTTACGTAGAACTGGGAAGACTTAAATTGGCTGTTAAACTCCAGGAAAAACAGGTAAGTTGGCCAGAACACCGCGACAGACAGTTCTCCATTATTGATCACAACATTTTCATTTTCTGAGATCACAGAAATGTCTTAGGCTGGACTTTCGATTATTTGTGGCTCTCTGTCTCCTGTCCGGGGACGAATCACCTGACTCATCCCTCCAGCCCCACACCCAACTCTCTCATTATGTCACCTCTTCGGGGTCAAATTCACCTGCCACATTCCTCCAACCCTCACCCAACTCTCTCATTGTGTCTCCTCTCCGGGGACAAATCATCTGCCTCATCCCGCCACCCCACACCCATCTCTCTCATTGGGTTCCCTCTCCGGGGACGAATACACCTGCCTCATTCCTCCTACCCCACATCCAACTCTTTCGTTGCGCCTTCTGTTCGGTACGAATACACCTGCCTCATCTCTCCAGCCCCACACCCAACTCTGTTATTGTGCCTCCTCTCTGGAAACGCATACATCTTCTTCATCCTTGCAATCCCACACTTGTGTCTCATATCCAGGGAGGAATTCACCCCCTTGTCCCTCTAACGCCACAACCAGCTATCTACCTTTGTCTCCTGTCCGGGAACAAATATACCGGCCTCGTCCCTACAACGCACATCCAACTCTCATTGTATTCCTCTCTGGTGACCAATACACCTCCTCATCCCGACAATGCCACACCCAATTCTCTTAATAAGCCTCCTGTCCGGGGATGAATACACCTGCCATATCTCGACAACACCACACCCAGCCCTCTCACTGTGTCTGTTCTCCGGGCCGAAAACACCCACCCCATCCCTCTAACCCCACACCCAACTCTCTCTTGTGTCTCCTCTCTGGCCACGAATACACCTTCCTCATCCCTCCAACCCCACTCCTAACTCTGATTGTGCCTCCTGTCCTGGGACGAATACACCTGCCTCATTCCTCTAACCCCGCCCAACCCCTCATTGTGCCTCCTGTCCTGGGACGAATACTCCTCCTCATCCCGCCAACCCCACACTTAACTCTCTCCTTATGTCTATTCTCCAGGGAGCAATTCATATCTTTGTCACTCTAAACCCACAAGCAGCTTTCTACTTTTGTCTCCTGTCAGTGGACGAACACACCTCCTCAATTCGCCAACCCCACACCTTACTCTCTCATTGTGCCTTTCTCTCCTGTGACAGATACACCTGCCTCATAAATCTAACCCCACACCGAACTCTCTAATTGTGTCTCTTGTCCGGGGACGAATATACCTCCTCATCCCTCCAAACCCACACACAACTCTCTCATTGTGCCTCCTTTTCGGTAACGAATGTACCCGCCTCATCTCTGCAACCCCACACCCAACTCTCTCATTGTGTTTCCTGTCCGGGGACAAATACACCTCCTCAACCCCCCAACCCCAACCCCAAATCTCCCATTTTGTCTCCTGTCCGGCGACGAATACACCGCTTCACCATACTTGTACCACAAAACATCTCTCTCATTGTGTTTACTGTCCGGGGACGTATACAACTCCTCATCCCTCCTCCCGACACCCAACCCTCTCATTGTGCCTCCTGTCCGATGATAAATGCACCTTCCTCATCCTTCCTACACAACACCCAACTCTCTCATTGTGTGTATCTTGCAGGGGCGAATACACCACCCTAATCACTCCAACCCAACTCTCTCATTGTGTCTCCTGTCCGGGGACGAATACTCCTCCACATCAATTCAACCCCACATATAAGTCCCTAATTGTGTATCCTGTCCGGGCACCAATGCACCTCCATCATCCCTCCAACTCCACACCCAACTGGCTCACTGTGTTTCCTGCCCTGGGACGAGTACTCCTCCTCATACCTCCAACCCCACTCCTAACTCCCTCATTGTGTATCCTGCCCGAGGACCAATGCACATGCCTCATCCATCAAACGTCCCACGGAACACTCTCATTGTGTCTCATATCCGGAGACGAATACAACTCCTTATCCCTCCAAACACACACTCAACTCTCTCGTTGTGTCTCCTGCCCGGGTACGAATACGCCTCCTCATCCTTCCAACCCCACACCCAACTCCTCTCTCAGTGTGCCTCTTGTCCGGTAACGAAATGCGCCCGCATCATACCTCCAACCCCACACCCATCTATCTCATGTTGTCTCCTGTCCGGGTCGAATGCACCTCCTTATCCACCCAACTATCTCATTGCGTCCCCTTTCCGTGGACGAATACACATCCTTCATTCCCCCAACCCCCACATCTAACGCTTTTCTTGTGTCTGCTGTCCGGGGACAAATACACCATCTCATCCCTCCAATCCTACAGCCAACTCTCTTTTTGTGACTCATGTCCGGGGAAGACTACAACTCCTCATCCATCCAACCCCACACCCAACTCCCTCATTATGTCTCATGCCGGAGGACGAATACACCTCCTCGTTCTCCAATCCCACACCCAGCTATTTCTTTGTGCCTCATATCCGCTAACGAATGCACCTGACTGATCCATCCAACCCACCCTTAACTATCTCATTCTTTCCCCTGTCCGGGGACGAATACACCTCATCCCTACAACTGGACACTCAACTATCTCGTTGTGTCTCCTGTTCGGGGACGAATACTCGTAATCACCCCTCCAGCCCCACACCCAACTCCATCATTGTGTCTCCTGTCCGGGAAAGAACACACCTCCTCAGTCTTCCATCCCTACACCCAACTCCATCATTGTGTCTCCTGTTCGGGGGCCAATGCACCTGCCTCATCCCTCAATCCGGGCACTCAACTGTCTCATTGTGGCTCCCGTCCGGGGAGGAATACACCTGTTCACCCTTCAGCCACAAACCCAAGTATTGCATTGTGTCTCCTGTCCGGGGACGAATACACCTCCTCATCCGCTCAACCCCACACCCAACTCTGTCATTCCTTAGAACTTTTCCTGGCAGATAACCTGCCCAAGTCAAGGTGTAATGGTAGACAATTGTAAACGTTAATACGGGAATACATACGCGAACTTAACTGCTTGCATTTTTTCGTTTTATTCGATGAATCGCTTTCCTGGAATTTAAAATACGAATGCAGATCACTATTCATCGAAGCCTTTTAAATGCTGGCTGAATCCGGAACAATTTGTCTACTCGACCAAATTTATCACAAACAGTTGAATTATCAGCCGACGTTTCAAAACATGAATTTCCTACTTGAGAAAATATTGTAAGGGTATCTTCATCAACAATTGATAAATTGGTAAATCGCTTAAGGTTGAATCTAATCATGGTTATTCTATTTTTTCAGTTTGTAGCCCATCCTAGCTGTCAAATGAGATTGAAGAAGCTGTGGTATAAAGATTTTGAAATTTTGAATCGTGGTCATAAGAGGAAAATTGCCGTAGTCTGTGCATTTTGCCTCAGCTACATATTCCTGGCAATGGCTTACTTTGTGGCGCCTAAACTAAAGGTGAGTGGGTTTTTTTCTTTTGATATATAAGATAAGATAAACGTATTATTTGTCTTTGTCTGCCATCGAGTATAACGCTTAGGGTAACACACGTGCTTGCCTGCCATCGACTTTATTGTTTAGCATAGCATATGTATTTGTCTGCCAGCGAGTATATCGCAATAAGATAAAATAAGTTTTTGGATGTCAGCGAGAATATCGTATAAGATAACAATTTGATAATAAACTATGTAAGAAAAAGGTTGTTTTCCTTGACAATTAGCTGTGAAAACATTCTTTTAGATTATATACTCAGTCAAAAAAAAAAAAATCTTCACACTCATAAATTTCTAAAAAATTTCATGAAACTTAATACAAGCGATATTATAGTAGAGGTAAATGCGTTGTCAAACACATCATAACACACAGCAACTCCGACGTGCACAAGCATGCAGTTCGTGCGAGCATCCCTCAAGGATAAAGCATGTTTCCTTGTGTTCATAGTCACGTGACCTTATGAGACACGTGTAATTGAGCCCACGTTACCAGAGTAGTGACATCTCGGGAAAACAAGTTCTAACAGTAAATTATCCGTTCATTTGCAATGCCACGACTGTCAATTCCTAATTTTCATAGGAAGGGTGGCATCAATGTCATTGAGTGGCCGTCAAGGTCTCCCGACCTTAATCCCATAAAACATGTATGGGATGTGTTGGACAGAAGACTCCGTCAAGTAAGGAACCCGCCACAGAATTTTCACGAACTTGGTGTCATGTCGGTTCAATTATGGCGACGCATCCCCCAAACTGTGTTCAGACGCATCATGCAATCCACAAGGAGGCCTTGCATCGCAGTTGTGAACACTCATGTATTGCATACGAGCTATTGACATGCTTTCATCAAGTTGTAACTTAACATTTTTACTCTCTTACATTTCCGTAGCATTTCCGGTGGAGCTGGTTGCATTATGAACATGATTTTTATGGTACACCGTCCTTAATGAATACAAAATGGAATTCAACCATTATTTAAAACCTCTTTTCTTGTATGTTCAACTGATCGATATCCAAACGAGTGTGAAGTTTCTTTTTTGACTGAGTTGATTTTATTTTGATAAATGATGTTTTATATACACATTTAGTGTTTATTCCTTTACTTGATTGCCATAGATTAATAATAATACATTTAAGTGTGAAAATAAATGCAGCCTCATATCACAATCAAATATAATAACGTTCTATTTACTAACTATTAAGTATGAACATGTCGCCTTATACAATGATGGACTGTATACAAGAAAAAATAGTATATCTCGTATAGTATAGCTTTATTTAATTCTTTAGACCCGCCTATGCAGCATATTCTATTATATGCACTGCCATTTATGTTTTTCACACAAACCATCGGCTCAAATCATTTCTTTATTTCCTGAGATTAATAAAATACCCGTTTCAAGCGAATTGCCAGTACATGATTTTCTTTTAAATGTCCGATTATAATTTTTGTACGATTTGTTTCATGGCGAAACCTTCACGCATACTTTGATTGGTTAACGACACAGTTGTTTGCAAGACAGCCAGCTGAACGCCAGATACGCTCTCAGATACATTAACAAAAACAGTCTGGAACACCCGGAAGGACATGACCTAATTCACTCTGTTCATAGAGAACCTATTCTGTGCATCCTCGAGAAAATCATTTATTTTTATCTGCGGATACAAACAAAATAATTTGTATAAATAACTGCTGGTCAGTAAAGCGTCACTTATGGCGATATAGTATGTGTGTGGTAAACTCTGATGATTTAAGATTTGAAGATTAGCTTGGCAATTGACAAAATGCCTGCTGCTGGGATACAGGCGTATACATGGCATTTAGACTTCGATGCCCAAACTATACTGGTTTATTAAAAGATAACAGCTTGTCCGGTACAGAAAAGCAATAAACCATAATATAAAAACGAACTGGACTATTCTATAAAGTGTATAAGGAGTATACGGTAATGGAGTCGAACCGGCTTCCATCTCTCGAGTGATTTTGATAGGGATCTTAATGTAAAAGACATCTTGAGCTATAATTTATTTGAAATAGGCAAATATTTTCTATAAATGATGACAACAACGCTGGTACAAAATTATATCTGAAGTATTTTTGTAAAGCTGTAGTATTTCTGTATTATAGAGATTAATTATTCGAAACATTTTATTTTTGCAGGCATTAAGGTTCATGCGGTCTCCATCGGCGAAATTCTTGAGTCACGTTCTATTTTATTTGGCATTTTTGGTAATGTTATTACTGGCCACAATACAGACAACAACTTATCGTCTGGAAGATGATATAACATGGTATTCTGCAAACACCACCAAGTATTTCCGAGTTGACTCAGGTGGAGCTCTATTGCTACGAAACGGGCAAACATCCGCCATTCACTATCTAATATTTATCTGGGTAGTAGGTAAGGATTTTTCTATGTTGATACTTTATTGCCCGAAGAAGATATACCGAAGTGAATAACTTACATATTCACCGGCGGTTCAATTTATATCCAGAAACAACTTCTTGGTATAATTTTACATAATTAAGCTATTTCAAATACTAGTAATATATATTTATGGCCTAATAAGATGTACCTGTATGTACGTAACAGTTTGTCTTAATTGAACGATTACGGTGCCTTATTGTATTATTTGACAATCATTTGACTTTTAATGAAAAAATCGCAAACTATAACGCAAAGGGAAGGGGATCAACGCCAAGTCTATGTGTGTTAGTGTCATGCAACTTACCGTTATCTCGTCTAACTCATGTGAATCAACTGCGGTATGTTGCGAAGAGCAAATTATTTTCATACCGGCAGATCTTCTCGTTTTGACCTACAGATTTAGTGATATAGCAGCAAGGTGATCCACACTGCAGACTGAGCCATGTTGTTTTTCGGTGCCATATTCTCGCTATATACCGGCAGCGGAGGCATATTCATCACCGAAAAGCGCCACACCCTGGTGCTGAAGTCCTCCTTAGCACAGACTGAATAAGTATTTGAATCTGGGCATGTGGAATCCTAACCCATTCTTCATGCAGTGCATAGTGCAGTTGCGGAAGCATCGGAGGCATTGCGTAAACGTCTGTCCAATTCGTCCCAAAGATGCTCAAAAGGGTACTGATCTGGCGATCTAGCTATTCCACTGTTGAACGTACGGTATGCGGCCTGGCATTGTCCTGTGCGAGGAGTTCCCTCTGTCGATCCATAATGGGAAGCATGTAAACGTGCACAATTTCATCCCGATAGCGTACAGCTGTCAGGTTGCCTTGAACATGCACCAGTTCACTTCTGCCTGTGTAGGAGATCCCTATCCACATTATGGCACTGCCGCCTTCGAATCTGTCAACGTGGGCAACGCAGTTATTGGCAAAGCTTTCTTTTCGGCCCCTGTATACGCGTTGTCGTCCATTATGTCTCTGATAAAGAAAAAGTGGAACTTTGCTCAATTTATATTCACCGCCAGTTCCCAGCCCTGTATACATTCGTGCACAAGCGAACGCGTTAACTTCGGGGTTGGGGTTGAAATAGTGTCGTGCGACTTCCGACTACGATTCACCTAAATGGATTGAGGAGGCCAATCATTATGTTTCGATTCGCACGGTCTCGACATGTTGTAACTCAATATGAAATGCACATCATTGCCAGGATTTCAGCTTTAAATATCCATCACCACCCCAGTATTTTCCAACAAATTTCCTTTGCATTCTTCAAAATGTGAATATTTCATGTCGCTAAACACAAAATTTCACAGAAACGCGCAACAACGTGTTTTTATTTTTTTAAGTATAATGAACCATTTTGTCCCATTTCAGAAGCATTGAGAAACATAATCATCCATGGCCATTATACATAAGAAACGATGTTTTTTTTTAAATTCAACACATGATTGTGCCATTTCACCTATCAGTTTCTTTTGAACGAGTTTATACAATACTAGAAAAACATTTATAGACACTTAATATTATGGTAGATTATATATAGTAACTTGCTTATTGGTAAATTTTCATCATTTTAAAGATGATATTTTGGTCGTAAAAAGTGTTTTTAAGACTCTCCTTCCATTTTTGAAAATCAAGTCTGAAATATATGTATATAATTTAATAGAATGTTAAGCGATTTTCTATGTTAGGAGAGACAAAAATATTAACTGATTTTTAGAACAAATGTTTCGAAAAAATAGGCACCCTTTTTACTCCTAGGGATGTTTTAAGTTTTTGGTTGTGTTATAGTAATAACATACCGACATATCAACTGTCAAAAAAAGGCGTTTTTATGTCGATATTAGTTTAACTTTCAACACGTTTAAACGGTGCTTTCGGATCGTAACCTAAATATTTCTCATGAGTACCCAATCTTTCCTGACATTGCGCGGGATGATGGGCTTTGAACAATTTTTTTTCTCAAACCTCCTGGTGTCAAGCAAGACTTTTTGTTAATTTGGCTTAAGTACATCGTCATGGTATGATGAAGATACAGGCATATGTATCGAAGCGTTGTGTTCTATCACAAAACAAGAAGTGGTTATCCAGAAATTGTATAATTGTGTTACTCCACTTCTAAAGGTCCTCAAAACTTATATCGTCATGGTATGTTTAAAACAATTTCATACTATCTTAACTCAGCAGTGGAGGAACATTGGTTTTTTTTCCAAGTTATCCAAAAATATCCATTATGTATTAGTGAACGTACTTGACGTCCAAAGGTGACATAGCCTTGATAATTGCGTTAAACAACAACTGGGTCAGTCAATCTTGTTTGCAGACAATAAAGAAACACCAGTTTTGAGTCACACCTATACAATTCTGTACGCTTTCTCTTTACAGGACTGTTGTGGAAAGAAATAAAAGAGTTATACAGAGATGGGTGGAACGAACACTTTTCATCTGTTCTTAACTGGTTTGACTTAACCATAATATCTCTGTACTTCAGTTCCTACGGGCTGAGATTCTATGCCATTGGGCAGGTAACTTTTTTTCCCATCTTGACATTTTTTTAAACTACGGAAAATCATATATTGTAGTTGAAGAAACTTACTTGTCTGTTTATTAATGCTATGATTCAGAGATCATGACCTGGCTCATCCGTCAATCGATCGATCCATAAATCAATAAATCACACCAATCACCCTATCACATCAATCAATTATTCAATCAATCAATCACACCAATTGATCTGTCAATCAATCAATGAATCGCGCAAGTCAATCAACTAATCAGTCAATCGATTGATCAATCAATAAATCACACCAATCAATCAATCAATCAATTCGCCAATCAATCATTCACACGAACCAATCATTCAATCGGCCAATCAATCGGCAATTCAGTCAATCATCTGCAACACTTTTGCTGAATGGTGAAAGATTACCTTCTAGCGAGAAATAGAGAAGCTTTGAAGAAGATTAATTGGGTGTGGAATCATGGGTTAATCACGCCTAAGCTATTTCTACCGCTTGGAAAATGTTATAAGGCGTCCGTAGATTCTCACATCCAGCCTGTGCGAAACGAACGAAATACCCCCATTTCTTGCGCAATGGGTCTTATAGCACAAGGAAAGTCCTCTCAAAGTCAAAATACTGTTCAGATTGAGTAATAGCTGGTTCCATACTTCTGTTTAATAGATGTCTGGTGTTACCTAATGCCTTATATAGTAGTCATAGCAGATATGTGTAGTTTTGATAAAGCTTAGCGGCGCACGTTGATCTGATGCTGCAAGTATTCAAACACTGTTTTCTCTTATCTGTCTACATTTATGTTGTTTTGCTTACAAAGTTGAACCCAATCAATACAATCTAGATATGTTTTCCCAACTTTAATAGTCAGTTTCCAATATGTTGATATCGGTTTTGTCGACTGGTCCGTTTCCTAAGGCCCGAGTACCAACTATATTAAATCAACTGATTGGTAACGACCCCACGGATTCATCTTGTTCCTCATTTATATGAATTGTTTAGGCATGTTCTATTATTAGTTCATTTGTGTTGATATTCTATTGTTTTGAAGGTGTTGAATTCCACATATTTCTTTAAAGAAGGCTACATTTCAGAAACAAACACATCTATCTACACCACACCTATAGATCTACTGGAAGCTCAAAATGTAAATGCTTTAAGGCACTACAGCTGGGTGAATCCGGGTACGTATTCATCTTTTGTACGTCAGGTTTTTAGTACTATTAAGGGTGGGTTTTTTTTTTAAATCATGCTTCCATAAGCTTGGTATGTCATTAAATTTACCACAAGTTCAGAGGGAAGGGTTGATATATTTGGTCGAGAGCGTTAGGATTTAACTCCATTGGAACAGTATCAATTCCTGTGCTTTACCATTGTAACGTTGCTTCAAGGGCTATATAATGTATATATTAACACCTTTGCCAATTGTTTAACATGGAGAACATAGACAATGGGATATAAACAAGGCAATAAAAAATGACTTTCGTCCACAGCAGAGTGCCTTAAAAAATTAACGTTTTATTAGTCGTTTATTGCGCACTTTAGCTGATTTTGTTAAAACAAATATTAACCACATGGTTGTGTGTCAAAGATTTAAGACATCTTTTTTCGTCCATATCAGGATCGTTTTATTAAAGATCGTGTTACGAGGTAGAACAGTGTGTGACAATGATGACGTCATACTATTCCTCGCGTCTGTCACTCTGAGCGTTTTTTTGCGTATTGGCTCTTTAATTATTTTTTGCCGACTAGTCTGTAAATAAGTAAGGGAATTTGTAAAGACGAAAACTATTTTGAGCGATAACGTTTATACTTGGGATGTAACTTAGGCTTTACTTATGTGTTGCTTAACCAAGGGACAGAAAATATAAATATGTTCTAAGGCAAGTTATTAAGGCAAGATTATATGATCAAAGTTAACAAAATTTCCTGGGTTGTAGTAGGTATGACACCTACGCGGATTGTAAAACCACAAAACCTGCTTAATTGATGACAGTACGTTATTATATATTAAATGTCCAGAAGAAAGGAATCTGGTCTGATGCAGTAATACAATTAAACAATATTTCCATCCCTGTACAAAGACTTGAAGCCAAATGTAATTTAATAAACCATTACGTAACA
>JARFOD010095898.1:0-17131 GCA_031763545.1 Mopalia muscosa | reverse complement strand
ATCAGATTATGAAAATAGAAATTAATGTATTGTATTACACACAAAAAGTTTTACTTATTTATAGAATATGGTTTTTGGTTGATCTTCCTCTTTAAGGAATGTCCAAGATTGATTTAATAAAGGTGAGAGCAGTTTTTAGCCTCAGGGGCGGAGAGGTCTAGAGTGCCCGCTATAGAGATTGCATGTTTTTGGTCCACATATACCCATCACATCTTAGGTTGCAGGTTCGATTTTACGGATTGTTTGTGGGTTGTTATGCCAACAACCAGCAGAAGGTGGTGGGTTTTCTGGGTAAATTTACCAAATTTTCCTCATACAATAATGTTGGCCAATGATCTGTATTTGTATATAATCGTGTTGATATAAAAAACAAATAGAGCGCAAGATCACAATTGATTTGATTTGATTTGATTTATTCACCTCTCAAGACATTTAACAAAATAAAGATTTACATCATATAGTGTTTTGATGTCACTTGAAAAAAGTCTAACACACTTGTACTATCCCGTGAGTAACGTATATATATACATAAAACATAGCATGATGAAGTTTGTAAAAGATTAAGTATTACATGGAGAATAAATAATCAAATCTCTTAGGAGTGCAACTATCTTAAAACAAAGACCTAACAGTATAACCTAACAGTATAAATTATGACATTATGTCGTATAATATGGCATTCTACACCTAATATTAGTTCTAAAATTTATATAATGTATTTAGTACGATTTAATGACGGAAATTCGTGTGCGATGGTCTTGCATGGCGCATGAGAGTTGTCTTAGTCTCGTCCAGTATACACACTCTTGCAGACAAACAGCATAAAATCATGACGTCCGATGTTAGGATCCCTGACGTCAGACATTTGGATACGTGACGTCAGATTTGGGGATCTTTGGCGTCATATGAAGGATGTCTGACTGCAGTATCAAAACAGCTCGAAGTGCGAGTTGACATCATATTATATGATGTCAGATATGGCTCCGGCAATCGAGGGAGTGGTTGTTACGAGGTTTCCTCTCGGTTTTAGCTTATCTATATGGCAGATGCATACTTCTAGTTAATAGACTTCTGCTATACTTAAATGCCAAACAGGCACAGGTATAGATCAACACAGTCGTAATTCATTAACAAAACAGCGGATTCCCTTTTCCACTGGATACTGTCAGCTTATGTATCAGTGAAGGCCCTGTTATCGAAATTTAAACACGATGGCGTCTTTTCAAACCTTTAGATATTGGAAAATGTACGAGCCTTCCTACAAAGGAATTGGCTGTACTCATGCAGGTAAGGCTTCAAATTGTTAACAAAGTTGTTCTTGTCTTCTTTTGTATACATGATGCCTTTCTCCATTCATTCATTCATTCATTCATTCATTCATTCATTCATTCATTCATTCATTTATTTATTTATTTATTTATTTATTTATTTATTTATTTATTTATTTATTTTTAGAAATGTTTAAGATAAACGCTACAATAGGCAACAATTAACCAACAGAATACATATTGAACGACAGGTGCGTGGTCAATACGCGATCAGATATCCGTATTAAGGGATATAAAACATAGTCCGCTAGTACCAATATTTGAACATACTATTTGTTTACATTACAGATATCTACTGTTTATTTTACGTTTCAGTACATGTCGGTTACGGTATTAGCAAGTTAACCAATACAATGGGCTTGAATACAATAATGAAAGTAAAAGACGATATAATTAGAGTTAGTGTTATTTTTTTGTATTTTTTGTGTAGTCATTTACAACCAAGTCCTAACTCAATCTTGCTCAAGCGTCATTTTGAACTCGGTCATAATTCATTCTCCTAAATTTACCATATTGAACTCAGACCCAACGCAAACTTCATTATTTATCATTTTTTACCCGGTCCTAACGCAATATTTGCTATTTATCATTTTTAACCCATTCCGAACGCAATTTTCATAATTTATCATTTTAATCCATTCCTAAACCAATCTTCTTTATTTATCATTTTTAACCCAGTCTTAAACAATCTTCATTGTTTATTGTTTTTAACCCAGTCCTAAAGCAATTTACATTATTTATCACTTTTAACCCAGTTCGAACGCAATTTCCATTATTTATCATTCTTAACCCAGTCAGAAGGCACTTTTCATTATTTATCATTTTTAACCCAGTTCGAACGCAATTTCCATTATTTATCATTTTTAACCCAGTCCTAAAACAATCTTCATTGTTTATTATTTTTAACCCAGTTCAGGCGCAATTTCCATTAATTATCATTCTTAACCCTGTCCGAAGGCAATTTTCATTATTTATCATTTTAACCCAGTCCAAAGGTAATTTTCACTATTTATCATCTTTAACCCTGTGCTAACGCAATTTTCAGTATTTATCATTTTTAACCCAGTTCAAAGGCAATTTTCATTGTTTATCATTTTTAACCCAGTCTGAACGCAATTTTCATTATTTATCAATTTTAACCCAGTCCCATCGCAATTCTCATTATTTATCATTTTGAACCTAGTCATAACGCAATTTCCATTATTTATCATTTTTAAACCAGTCCTAACGCCGTTTTCATTATTTATCAATTTTAACCCAGTCGGAACGCAATTTTCATTATTCATCATTTTTAACCCAATTCGAACGCAATTTTTATTATTTATCAGTTTAACCTAGTCCAAACTCAATTTTCATTACTTATCATTTTTAACCCAGTCCCAACGAAATTTTATTTATTTATCAATTTTAACCCAGTCCTAATGCGATTTTTCATTATTTAACAATTTAAACCCAGTCCGAAGGCAATTTTCATTATTTATCATTTTGAACCCAGTCATAAAGTAATTTTCATTATTTGTCACTTTTAACCCAGTCCTAGCCCAATCTTCATTTTTTATCATATTTAACCCAGTTCGAAAACAATTTTCATTATTTGTCAATTTTAACCCAGTCCGAAAGCAATTTTCATTATTTATAAATTTTTACCCAGTCCTAGCGCAATTTTCATAATTTATCATTTTTAACCCAATTCGAACGCAATTTTTATTATTTATCAGTTTTAGCCAAGTCAGAACTCAACTTTCATTATTTATCAATTTTAACCCAGTCTTATTGCAATCTTCATTATTTATAATATTTAACCCAGTCCAAACGAAATTTCATTATTTATTAATTTTAACCCAATCCTAACGCAATTTTCATTATTTATCATTTTTAACGTAGTCCGAACGTAATTTTCATTAATTATCATTCTTAATCAAGTCCGAACGCAATTCTCATTATTTATAATTTTGAACCCAGTAATAACACAATTTTCATTATTTATAAGTTTTAACCCAATCCTAACGCTATTTTCTATATTTATTCCTCTGAAATCAGTTTTACCGCAATCGATGTAGTCTCAACTCAATCTTCTTTAAGTGCCTTTTGAACTTTTTTCTAACTCAGTCTTCTTTATTTACCATTCTGAACTCATTCCTAACACAAGCTTCTTTTTTTACGATTTTGAACTCAGTCCTGGCGCAAGCTTCTTTTGTACCATTTTGAATTTAGTCCTAAAGCAATTTTTATTAATTTGCCATTTTTATCTCGGTCCTAACTCAGTCTTATTTAAGTGTCATTGAATCAGTCCTTACTTAGTCGCTCGACAGACGTGCTAATCGTAACCACAACTGTAATATACGAAAGACAATTTTGCTAAATACATTAAAAACCTAGAAAAGTATGTTCATTCAATGTGGCTCTTAAAAGTCAGATGTTCGAATCCCGATTTATTTATGAAAAAAATTGTGCAAATCGTTGAGTGAATATATTGAACAATTTTTATACGTTTTCTAGGCATCAACCAGTTGGGAATCATTTTAAAGGTTGTTACTATACATTACTGCGTTTAACCCCTCGATTGTAGTCATAATTCCGACCAATCGTAGTCTCGTGAGAGTTTCTATAGTGGACGAGACTCAGACAACTCTCGAACGCAATGCCAGGTCATCGTGCATTAATTTCCGCCAATAGTTTGGGCTACGTATGCTACGGACCATCAAATAAAAGAATTGCAAAACAAGATGGCCCGGGTGTATCTTAGAGCCAATGTCTCGACGCAAGAAGAATAATCGACTATATTTTAGAATGAACTCAGACGAGCCAATCTACTAAAATCTTTCTAAGCAACCATTCAACAAAATGAAACAGCATGTCTTTAGTTCAATGGTTATTGTGCTAAGTTAACGGATTTACTTGCTGTTGTAGTAGCGCTGAGAAATAAAACATTAAAAAATGCATTACATTTTGCTCTGTTGATATCAATTCAATTCGTAATCTACGGATCTTCAGCATTTCTTTAGTTCAATGGCTATTGTGCTAGGTTAACGGATTTGTTGATGTTATAGTCATTGCTCTGAGAAATAAAACATCAAGAAAGGCCTTATATTTTTGTCTGCTGATATTAATTCAATTATTAATCTACGGGTCTTCAGCTAAGTTACATATTTGTATTCCTGGGTAACCAAAAACTGTATACTTGCGTAATGTTCTGGGGGCCCGTTTCACAAAGCGATCTTAGCTAACGCAAAACGTAATTGCCATGACGATCAGTGTTGAAGACATAGTGTTGCCATGACAGTTACGTTCAACGTTAGCTAAGATCACTTTGTGAAACGAGCCCCAGAGACTGGTTGCTCGAAGTATTATTGTATTAAATCATCTATTAGATGACGTCACGCCATGCTTAAGGTCTATCTCTCATCATCTATTAGATGACGTCACGCCATGCTGAAGGTCTATCTCTCATCATCTATTAGATGACGTCACGCCATGCTGAAGGTCTATCTCTTATCTGCTATTAGATGACGTCATGCAGAGATGAAGGTATATCTCATCTGCTATTAGATGACGTCATGCCATGCTGAAGGTCTATCTCATCCGCTATTAGATGACGTCATGACATGCTGAATGTCTATCTCATCATCTATTAGATGACCTCACGCCATGTTGAATGTCTATCTCATCACCTATCAGATGACGTCATGCCATGCTGAATGTCTATCTCATCATCTATAAGATGACGTCACGCCATGCTGAAGTTCTCTCTCATCATCTATTAGATGACATCACGCCATGCTGAAGGTATGTCTCTCATCCGCTATTAGATGACGTAATGCCATGCTGAAAGTCCATCTCTTATCTGCTATTAGATGACGTAATGCCATGCTGAAGGTCTATCTCTTATCTGCTATTAGATGACGCAATGCCATGTTGAAAATCTATCTCTTATCTGCTATAAGATGACGTCATGCCATGCTGAAGGTCTATCTCTCATCTGCTATTAGATGGTGTCATGCCGTGCTGAAGGTATATATCTCATCCGCTATTAGATGACGTCATGCCATAATGGTCTATCTTTCATTTACTATTAGATGACGTCATGCCTTGCTGAATGTTTTTCTCTCATCCAGTATTAGCGATTTAATTGAGTGTTAGCGACTTATATTCTTAAGAGTAACTGGACCCTGAAATATTGCTTTCCGGTGTATTCTGGAGTAATTTGTACAAATAGTTTATGTTATCTTGCAAGGCGACGATCCCATGGCTTGTCAAACTTGCTTACCCGGTGTAGTCTGGAGTATTTTGTAAACATAGGTTATGTAAATTAGCACGGCGAGGCCCCTATGGCTCGTCAGACCTGCTGACCCGGTGTATTCTGGAGTATTTTGTACACATAATTTATGTAAACTTGCAAGGCGACGCTCTTGTGACTTGTCAGACCTGCTTACCCGGTGTATTCTGGAGTATTTTGTACACATAGTTAATGTAATCTTGCAAGGCGACGCTTCCAGAACTTGTCAGACCTGGTAACCCGGTGTATTCTGGAGAGTTTTGTACATATAGTTTATGAAATCCTGCACGGCGACGCTCCTGTGCCGGGTCAGAACTGCTTACCCGGTGTATTCTGGAGTATTTTGTACACATAGCTTATGTAATCTTGCACGGCGACACTCCTATGACTTGTCAGACCTGCTTACCGTCTGGAGTATTTTGTACACATAGTTTATGTAATCTTGCAAGGCGACGCTTCTGCGACTTGTCAGCAGCTTACCCGGTGTATTCTGGAGTATTTTGTACACATAATTTATGTAATCTTACAAGGCGACGCTCCCATGACTTGTCAGCTTACCCGTGTATTTTGGAGTATTTTGTACACATAGTTTATGTAATCTTGCTTGGCGACCCTTCCAGGACTTTTCAGACCTGTTTACCAGATGTATTCTGTAGTATTTTGTACACATAGTTTATGTAATCTTGCATGGCGACGCTCCTGTGATTTGTCAGAGCTGCTTACCCGGTGTATTCTGGAGTATTTTGTACACATAGTTTATGTAATCTTGCACGGCGACGCTCAGACATGCTTAACCGGTGTTTTCTGGAGTATTTTTGTACAGATGTTTTTTGTGGAATACACAAACAGACCCTAAAAATACACAAAGAAATTAATATTATGTTCTGTGCTATGACCCCAAAATATACAAAAGGAAAAACAAATCTGATAAAAAAGCAACTTTTTTTACACATAAGTGTCTTCAAGGGTGGGCAGGTCTGGCTTGTTAAGCTAGCGCGTTGTAAACAAAGCTTTTCAATCAATGTCTTAACTCATTTCGAATGGAAATGGATTGAAATAACGTACTTTAACAACAACAACAAATTATCTTTGCGTAAAACAAGTTATATTGTGACTTTATTCCCGCCAAACAATTCATTTAAAAATAGTTGCATTTAATATAAATTTATTTGGTGAATAAAAGTATGAATCAAATAATCAGTCAGTATTGTTAATTTTATTTATTTTATCAGAAATACATAATTTAAATGACACTTTTATACACAATTATTGATTTGGTAGCAGAGTCTATTATAGAGCAACCTATTATCTTCTGATGAAGAAACTAACACACAATGATGTCGTCCATTTGAACCTGTGTTAAGTTCTTATTCAGATTATAGCGAACTAAACAGACTTGAACAAAAAAACCGACATAAGTCGATATAAATACAAAGAATGCATTGTTTCCATTGATTAGCACGTCTTTCTCAGGTGTATTAACGCTGTATATGCGGGCATGTTTTTTGTCATATTTTTGATCTCATACTTGGTTCAAGTTTAACTGTGTATAACACGTCTTTTAAATGTGTTTTGCGAGCTCTTGTGCAGACCCACCGGGTGTAGATTGAATCGTGTGCGGTCATAATCAATAGTTAGTACTGGGAAGCTGTCCATCCAATTTCCCAATCGAGTTTTCATTGAAAAGGTCTAGGAATTCGTCAATTAACGCCTCGACCAGACTGAAAGATCCGAAATGACCGCTTAGTTACCTGTCATTTGTCAACTATACGGCGGTCCTAAAAGCCTTGTGATTCAACCATTATTGACAGATGTATGTGTATTGTTAGGCCCGTGACGTCAGAATATGACGGCCATAACGAGGCCTTTGTTTATTGGTGTACATAACTGATAAAGTCATTTCCAGTTCGATTATTCGCGGTCGGATGGAAATATTCTGAACGACTGAATCTGTCGAGTGAACATCAGGAGAGATTAGACTTCCTTTTGGTAAACATGTTCATAACTTAACATAAGCATAAAATTTATTGCTGGAAAATCTATATACACTCTCAAGGGAGATAAACAAAAAAGGTGGTTTGTATGAAGATGGTTATGAAAACTCATGAAGTGTATGACGATGTATAATGAACGTAAATCAGCCACATACTTGAACAACTTGTTAACTTTCAAACACTGGATTCTATAGACAACTGAACATGCACAGATAACAACGAAGAGGGAATCTTGTACAATCTACAAAAACAACGTAAACTACAAACTGGAAAATATATCAACTCGGATTATTAATGATCCTCATTTTCAGAGATTCCTCTAAGATGACAGAGTCAGCTTTTCTGACTGTGTTTGTTGTCATATTTTACATTCCTGCTTCCGCTGGTGAGTAACCCCTTTACCAATTTTAACAAAAGGTCATTTCGTTTTGCTTTATTTGGCAACGGTTGAATTGTGTTCGCCTTTTCCGGGACGCATTGAGATAGAAAGCGATGGAAAGATGGAGAAAATTGGCTACGGCTTCAACGATGTCGTTCGCGTTAAACTGTTAAAATCCATCCGCACGTCGACATAGTTCGCGTTACAGAAATCGTATGGAATTGCTTATAATATGTATATAATGAATCACATGGACACAAGGATGTCGAACAGTTAAAACCGAAGAATTATCTGAAGGTCAATATAAACTTTCAGAGACACGTTCCTGAATAGATCTTAATATTAGGTTGTCATATGGGTTACCTACAGTGATCTCAAGAGAAAGTACCGACAATAATAGTTCCTCGTTAACTCAAAACCGATGAGTCATCGGAGACGCGTTTCTGAATAAATCTTCATCTCGAGTTGTTGTATGGGTTACCATTCTCAATATAATTTACCGGTAACAGCCATGATTGTGCTTTAGGAAATGTGTGACAAACGTGTAGCACACATTTATTCAGGCATTGGTTTTAAATAGTCTCTAAAAGGGTATGTTACAGCAATATGAAATAATCCACGAGTCGATTGTCCCCTGAAGATAGTAATAGCAATGGGTTATCGGACACAAAACTGAACTTTGCCTTAAACAGTAGAAACAGCAGTTCTTTTACATGTGTGTTCTTCTTGTGTGCGCTCTAATATATATTTGTGAGAGAGAGACAGATACGTTACGGAAACCACTTTGATATTCCTGTATTGGGAAACTATATCAAATCGGATGCTAAATCCAGTAATGCTAATTCCCTACGAGGGGACAAGCAAACCCGGTGCTATGCTGGACACACAGGAATACAAAATATATTTATTGAAACCCAGTGGATACGACGTTTGAAGAGTTTAAGGGCAATCAGCGTCTGTTTAGAAACGTTTCTGGTTAGTTTCCTCTGCGAAGGCCGATCGGCCATTTCAAAATGGCATTAAATCGAACGGCCAGGACGAGACAGATGTTCAGCTATTGGTTATATCAGAACTCAAATGCTTTAGGGGATGTTAGGTTTCCCCCAACATACCGTTTCAAACACTTCTTACGAGTGAAGTGGTATAGCACATTTTTTAAATCAAATTTCAAGGTGTTTCAGCGATAAAAGTGTCTAGTTTGTTCCCCCTACAAAGAAAACCGATTTCGTATATCCCACCCTTTTTACATTTTACATTTTTAAAAATTTCACATCTCACTAAATATCTTATAGTACCTCCAGGAAGAGAAGAGCGAAACATCATGGGAGTCTCGATCTTTATTCATGCAAATATAATGAACAGAATTAAGAAAACCTAATAGTTAAGGATGCATGAGCCAATATTACCAAACAATCAACTAAACCAACAGATGGACATATTGGCACTGTTAAGCGATTCTTGCTCGGCTCATTTAGTGATTTAGGTCCAGTGTTTTACGTTGACTATACCGCGTTACCATGTGAATAATCAATACGAATTTTCTGAAACATAAGACTTTGGTGTTCAACATGTCAATGCCGAAAGACAACTTATGGATTACTGAAGATCGAATGTCAATACGAAATTACGTAGTTTAAATGAAAATGTCACGATGCATTATAATTTATTTATTTCTTTTGTTTGTTTTCAGTTTTATAAAACTGTATACACTATTTTTACGACTACTGTAATCACGTGCTGACATACATACCCACTCATTTAATAAAAGAGCTGTTGCAAGATTGTTTTTAGGATTGGGGTTTTAAGCCGTATTTAAGATTATGTCACTTATATGAGGGCGTACCATCCCAACCGTGAACGAGTGGAGGAACCGCCCTCAGCACAACTGGGAACAAGACAGATTAAACACAAGGCGTAATATACCGAAATCGCAAACAGATTAAGTTAGTGTTGCCTCTTAGTTCTGAGAGCACCAGAGCATCATGAAGCTCCCTCCAACTACCCTTGCAAGACACTGAGAGCAAACAATGCAATCCACAGGGCAATTGCGATTGCAAAACACACTATAGTTGAAATGTAAAAGATCAAAGCCAAATCATATTCATGTTGCACAAGTGTCGAAGGAGCACCAAAGCACCAATGTTCTCCAAGAAATTCCGTACGCAAATCCAAGGTTGTTAAAACATTTAATATTAAAATATATTAACTGACCTAATTTTCTTTACAACCAACATAAAGCGCTTCACACATTGTACCCATATAGCCAGTGAAGGAGAAATCATAAAGAAGTGAAGCCAAATGACCATTTCACAATTAATAACATGCTTAAGACATCAACGCAAAGGACACCACGAAAATCCAAAAATAAATATTATTTTCCGTTGTCCTATATAATGTGTTTTGAAAAACAAAATTGGATATCATGTTTTATTATAGTTGATTTTACCTATATATTTGGGTTCCAAAATAGTTTTAAGGCTTAGTGCCTTTATGGGGCTTATTCCAACCCGGCCTATAGCGTTATAGAAGAAAGTAATAAATCAAGACGTTTGAGATTAACGTCACCGTTTTGTTATGGAGTTGCCAGGGTAATTGCAGTAATTTATATTTGAGTATCACGTGATAGGTAAAGCTCTTGACCCATCAAATCTCTGCTGCTCTTCGCTGATTGTGTGTAACCCTTTCCCGCTGAGATTTCATTTGTCTTTGTCTACATTTTTCTTGGTAACTGAATATCCGATTTCAGTCGGTTGGAAAGCAGGCTTCAAGGGCAGGAGTTGACTTTGGTTAAGTATTTTTGTAGTATAAATTTATGTTTCGGCGATACTTTTTAAATTATAATTATTTAAGATGCTTAGACAGTATTGGATTAGATCACGTGAGTAATATCTAAAACATTGTTAACATATAGTCATTAAATTATTCACTCTTCATTTAATCAAAATATATATATTTAGATTTATACTTTGTTTTCTGTGTTGACCTCTCTCTAGTGATCTCCAATAGATACACGATCCACGGCTAACATTAAAAAACAATTGAATGAAACAGGGAATCTTTGACCTTCAGTTGCGAGGTATTTTAAACGCTTCCACTCTGCTTTAATGTCTAATGTCTAATGTCTATGTCAGTTAATGGGCTTCTGATAACACTTTCTCAACAGTAAGAGTAAGGAGAGGCTACGTGGAATCAGCCCCTGTAGCCTTACACTTACCATGCCGTCTTTGCAAGTTGTATGGAAAGGGTGGATGTTTGACAATTTGAATCCACTATTATAAGCCACGAGTGTATATTTGAGCAAAACCTTTTATATCTACACTCTCTCTGGACACAACGGGCAGTCTGTTTGAAGAGTACCAATGCTGCCTTTACTTAGCACTGGAGGGAAATTTTCTATCTAACATTATGGAAATGCTTATAACCTTGGTTGTGCTAGTGCCACTTATTGTTGGAATATAAACCGCCATTATATATATGAAATATCTTTAAGCACGTCGGCAAACACCAATCACTACACCAATCGAACAATCAATCATAAATACATCACACATTGGCCGGTCTTCGTCACATACAGGACTTGTTACTATAAGGCTCAAAACTGATCATAAACAAACAAGAATATAATAGTATACAACTTACCTGTCTCTCAGTTAAATTGAATGCTTATAATTCAAAATGATCTAGAAAGCTCTCTCCTTTATTCTTGTGTTATTAAATCCATTACAATCAGCTTTTAACAAAAGGTATATAGTTTGAGTGACCTATAAACACATACAAAATATACAAAAAATTGTGAAAACCTGCGTTTCGTGACACCGAGAATTCATTGTAATCTACAAAAATACGAAAAGTGGTAAAAACACAAGTTTCGTGACACATTTTAAACTGTTGACTGATTGGCTGCTTGCTTTTAACAAAATCCAATGAAATGCTTGCCATTTAAGTGAAATCAATTGTGGCAACGGTGAAAATTTGAAAATGTCAGGCTAGCCTTATTTTTTGTATTTGTTGGTCACATATCATACCGCGACAATGCTCCATTACCAAAACAAAGGACTACATGTATAACTTTTTTTTTTTTTTTGATTGATGTTTAACGCCTTGAGGTTGTTGCGTAAGGTTAACGCACGACGGTTTGCCAGATAATGGGTGACGGAAACCCCTCTCGACAACTCTAGCAAAAAACACAAGACAGGGCCAAATCAGAAGAAATATCGTTGACGGGACAGTCACAGACCAGTCACAGGACAAAAACAGGACACTTCAAAGGCATCGCAAAGGATCGGCTTAATGTTGCTCTTTAGCTCTTTGAGTACCATGGCAACGGGACCCCCCATATAAAAGCAATGCGATTGTACTTTGATGAACTTTTATATTGCTGTAGTACAACAATAATATGCACGAATCCAGCTTAAAATTTGTGCATATTTTTTTGAAAGGGATTATTTTTCCTATTATTGCTTTTTCTTCTATATAACCGATTTTAAAACAGTAATAAAAAAAATAGATAACACAGACTTAATTTATTAAATTAAATTTAATTCGTTTTGACTGTTGCATTGGTAATTAAGTGTTTGGTTAACATGTGGATACGGTCTTGTTCGCCCACCGATACATAACAAAACAAACAGTTTGTTTATTTTTTAAATAATCAGGAATTGGCTGCGCAAACAAAGCGCAATGCGTTTTTCCTCACATGCGAACTGAATAACATGCTGTTTAACAATTCAAAGAAAGATAATATTTGCATGCACTTTGTGCAAGGCAAATGAGATCATCTCCGGTATTCGAGGTGTTGGCCTAAATTGCTGGAGAGAATGAGAGTGGTTCCCGTCCTAGCGTTCTACAACGCTAGAAAACAAAACACACAGGTTAACAGTTTGGAAAATAAGCCCCGCCTACTTCCTTTTGGATCGAAAACAACACCATATATGGGAAACTGTTTACTATATATGGTCAATTACGCCAAGCTCTAAGCGAGGCAAGTTCCGTTTGGAACGCAAACATTGCCATATACGGCAAACTGTATACTCATGAATGAGCTTTGATAGGTTGATTATATTTTTTTCAAGATGGACCCACCCCATCTTCTCTAGCAAAGGGTTACTATTCCGAGCCACTCTACATTGCAACCCTTGCAGGAAATTAGTGTCAAATGAGAGTTTCAGCTACGCCACCTGGCGGATAAAACGATCAAGGTTTACATTTACATTCGCCGCAATTTTCATTAGGCAAGTCTTCTGATAACACAACATGTGATTGGATGCGTAGAAGTTCATATGCATCCAATCAATTTCTTGGAAGCCGAGTCTGATTATACATGAATTATCCGCCAAGGGTTCAAATGCGGAGTAGCTCGGAATAGTCACCCTTGGCTAGAGAAGATGGCACACCCCTAAAATTGTCAAAATGACACGAATGCCAAGCTTTTGAGCAAAGATTCATTTGACTGATTAACTAGTACAACAGGGGAACAAGAGAGAACGTGTTACAGGGAACCGTTCCCACCGTACATAGAGAAACATCTAGCATAAGTTCATTCTAAAATAGAAACCATTCTATTTCCTGCGTAGAGACAATGACTCTTAAGTTACACCCGAGCCATCTTGTTTAGCACTCTTTTATTGCTGATCTGTGGCTCACGTCGCAAAAATATTGGCGGAAATTAATGCACGATGGCCTGGCATGGCGTTTATCGATATGGATGAAGGAATTAACGAAATGGATAAAGACATTGCCGATATGGATGAAGAAATTATCGATATGGATGAAGGAATTATCGATATGGATGAAGGAGATATGGATGAATGAATTATCGATATGGATGAAAAAATAGTCTATATGTTGAATGAATTATCGATATGGATGAAGGATTTATCGATATAGATGAAGAAATTATCGATACGGTTGAAGGAATTATCGATATGGATGAAGGAATTATCGATATGGATGAAGGAATTGTCGATATGGTTGAAGGAAAAATCGATACGGATGAATGAATAATCTATATGGATGAACGGATTATCGTTATGGATAAAGGAATTATCGATATAGTTGAAGGAACAATCGATATGGATGAAGGAATTAACGATATGGATGAACGAATAATCGATATGGATGAAGGAATATATCGATATGGATAAAGGAATTATCGATGAAGGATTTATCGATATGGATGAAGGATTTATCGATATGGATGAAAGAATTACCGATATTGATGAAATAATTATCGATATGGAGGAAGGAATTTTACAAGTGGATGAAGAAATTATCGATATGGTTGAAGGAATTATCCAATTGAACAAATTGAAGATAGAAATTGATAAGTGGATTTTTGACATAGGTATATTGATAACTTGCCTATTAATATCGATACTTAGTTATCACATACCGATAAACTAAACACTATTCCTTTTCTATGTATGACATATGTATAATGTAGCTCCAATGACGTCATCATATCATCACAAAAATAGCCTTCAGAGATAAACAAAAAAGACGTGGATAAATGGGCCATCTAAAATGACCATTATAACGTCTGAGATTATTTACGGTACGGTAATGGCCGAGAGAATTGAGGTGTTCCGACATGCGTGCAAACAAAAGACGACATCAGAGGGCAATACATGGCTTGTATGTAGCCATCACAACAGCCAAAATAAAATTACAATAGAGTTCAGAATAAATAGTCTTCGCTCGGCGTCTCATTGTTTTTTCCTAGTTGCCATATTGACTAACGGATTAATTAACAATACCAGCCTAGATAAATGACAGCAGGGGGATGGCTAAGAACAAATCGAAGTCACATATTTATTTATTAGACCTTAACTTAACGACATCTGGTCTTATCTAGGACGATAGAGAACGTAGCATAGTCCCATCAAAGGTTAACGAATCAGCTGGTGGCAACATCGTTCGTATGGATTGCACAAGGCTGGACTTTCCGCTGTCAAAAAATTTCATCCCATACAGGCCTTGTAAAATGACCACCAACGGTTGAAATGTTGTTTTTGTTTTTGATATTTTTATAAATCGATAAAATAAATTTAAAACAGGTTTTAATCGCATTTGTTTGACAAAAATTTGATGTAAGCGTGTCACGCCACGCTTGTTTGTTTTTTGTCGACTTTGGAGTGTTAACGGCTTTCTGTTTGGCTGCTGTTTCAGTTTCTGCAATTTTTGCTTCGTTTTTGCCTGGAATTCTGAATGCATAATCATATGTACCACAATAAATACGGCTGATTCCTCCGTCTTATGACGCCTATACACGCTTATACTTTGTCATCAATAGCATTGACGTCAAATTATTTGAAATGGTTTTGATCGTGTATGGACTATATTGACGACCTAAAAGTATTGATGTCAATATATTGACAGAGCTGTTTTCATTAGATATTTTTTGCGCAAACCTTCAAAAAATGGTTTGCTTATAAAAGGTGTAACAAGCTCCGAATGTTCATCAAATGATTCTCCATCCATTCGTTAAAAGTTTTTATAGCCCAGCGGCTCATTGTCTACCAATTCTTGTAAAAATATGGTATGACCAAATTTTGTGCGCTTCTGAAACCAATTTTTGGCCCATTTTCGTTTCTTTTCTGGTGTTATTCGCTTCAAGGCTAGCGTAAGAGCCAACGCAGTTGGTCCGTCCATTGTGACAGTTGGGCACAAACTAAATATTTCACAAAATATATTGAGCGTGTGGGGCAAATGTCAAACTGTCAATGCTATGGAGATCAATATCTCAACCCATGGTGGAAGTTGAAAATTGATCCGCCGCTATCGCCATCCTCTCAAAACATATGATTTATTTTTTCTTTTGCTTTTTTTTAGTATCTAACCTACTTGCAATATTTCTTTTCTGATGGTTTTCAATTTAATAATTGGAAAGGGACATGACTTAAATAAAACTTTATTTAAACGTCCGGAAAAAAAGAAGAAGATAGATCATTGTAACTTTTGTATTAAAAAAAATTAAAAAATCAAAGAAAAATCAGATATATGTTTTGAGGGGCCGGCGGTAGCGGCGGGTCAATTTCCAGCCTTCACCATGGGTTGAGATAGGCCGAGGAATTAGCCCTATTCATTGTGCTATATGATACCACGAGGCTCCTAGTGTAAGAAATCGTATTTCTTTGTACTTGACTATATTTGCAAGCTATCTCTTATTCTAACCTGCTTTCAAGACATAGATGTCAGCAGTTGCCAGTGTATATAACCAAACTGCATGAAGTTTCAGGAAGCTCTGTGATTGCCGTGGCATTATAAAATTACTCAAAGCGTGATATCAATTATCTGTGGCTGTTGTTACGCTATAAACCAGACAGAAAGAAAACAATCAGCAATTTGATTTATTTACCATATTTATTGTAAAATAACAACGATAATATCAGTACTATACAGCATAGTAAATCATGGCCGAAACAATTTTTAAAATAGGCTTATGAGTAAGGCTTATATAAAGTAACTTACATTTATAGATAACAGTGGATCAGCTTATAAACCTTCCTAATAGAGGAGTCTATGTGAGTTTCACAAACCGGTCTGTGGTGACAATCCGCAACTTCTTCGAAGTGTACTGCTGTTATAAATAAAAACAAGGAATTGTTCTGATGATGCCCACAACATGATGAACATCATGTCTGTGACGAGTCTATAATATAATGTATCCACAGCAGGATAAGCACCATGTCTTCAAAGTGACGAGTGTATGGGCCGTATATAATATATCCACAACAGCTCAATATTGTTTCTGATCCACTTACATTATTATAAGCACCAACTGTATGGTTAAATGTTGGTTTTGAGTAGACCAATTAAGAGTATATCTGTCCGCAATTTGACAGCCTTGTTTCTTTGTATTTCAGAGAATCCGTGCCCATACAAGACGGGGTCATTATTTCCATTATACCGTTCGGTAGGGGGTGAGACAACATGTTATTATCAACTGGTCAACCAGTATGTATACGCAGACGCTGAAATGCAGTGTTCTTTAAAAGACATGTATCTGGTTCAACTGGAAACAGACGCTGAGGGGGAATGGTTGGCGTCTAATATAGGTGAGAATAATCCACAATGCGTGTTTCTATTCACATGCTATTTCATTTCACTCTGGAGAATATGGACTTCAAACCAGACCAGGCCTTTTTTTTGGCGG
>JARFOD010095887.1:7005-17131 GCA_031763545.1 Mopalia muscosa | reverse complement strand
TTTTCTCGCCTCTTACGATCGACCGAGGAAGCCAGGGAGTATTCTGCAGGGCCATGGCCCACCCGCTCCCTCACGGGGCCTCTCACTTGTGTGACAACTCGTCTTCTTTAATTGAGCGGATTGCTGAAGGGGTTCGGATTGACGTAGAACTCTCACATCTTAATAGTGACACCTGATGTGATGTGAGAATGCATGTGGCTGAAGGGAACTTCGTTTCGCCCTGGTACTCTCAGATCTTAATAGTAACAGTTCAAGGTTGATGTGATGTGAGGATGTAGCTGAAGGGAACTTCGCTTCGCCCTAGTACTTTCCACATCTTAATAGAAACAGCCCAAGGCTGATGTGATGTGAGAATGTGGATGAAGGGAATTTCATTTCGTCCTGGTACTCTCACATTTTAATAGCGACAGCTCAAGGCTGATGTGATGTGAGAATGTGGATGTGATGTGATGTAAGAAAGGAAGCTTCGTTTCGCCTTCATACTCTACATCTAAGTAAAAACTCGAGGGGTAAATGAAGATAGCTTCGTTTAGCCCTGGTTCTGTCAAAGCTAAGGGTAGTTCTTCACTAAGATGTGAATGTGTCGTTGAAGGGAGCTCTGTTTTATCCTGCTCTTCTAACATGTACGGGACATCTCGAGGCTGATGGGAGGCGAGCTGGTGTCTGAAGAGAGCTTCGTTTGGACCTAATCGTCTCTCGGGGCTGATGTGATGTGGCGAACATCTTAGCTGCGACAGTACCGAGCTGTCACTCTGTATAATTGGGGCCTTAATTTAAGTACTGCGTAAAAAACAAATAAAATACACTTAATAATTAAAGTGCAATGCATATTCTGCATGTAATTATAAAACTGAATGTATTCGATTGGTTTTAGTGTCCTGTCCTGCCGGATTCTATGGTACCGATTGTTCTAAGAGCTGTGGACTTTACTGTCAATTAGGCTGTGACCCGGTCTCCGGCAAGTGTTTTAGTTGTTTACCTGGACGTACTGGGGATAACTGTGAACGAGGTAGGATAATTTAACAACGTATTAAATACTGATTGTTTTTAAGAAATTTTAAATATTCAAAATAAAATTATAAACATTGTTACTGTAGTTAAGTTGATATTTCTCAATTCTGTAGCCACTGTTTCAACAGTTTGGTAGATTTAAACGGTATGTCTACTATAAATTTCTTGAGAAATTCTAAGGCTCAACCATATTCTATCACTCCATACGCTTGCTAGTCAAATCACGTGATTGAGTGATAAGTTTGACGCCATGCTTAACGATATTTCATCATTTTATATGACGGCAGTGTACTTTCTTCAAGTGAACAGCAACGCAAACAAATGTGATTGTTTCGTTTGTTTGATTGGGATTTAACGTCATACTCAAGACTATTCCACTTAAAAGACAACTTATTTCGGTGGAAACCTCGTAAAAACCAGCACCGCGATTGCCGGAGCCACAACATGTGAGTGATGTGACTCGCTCATAAACCTTATGGTCGATAGGCGGACTCGATCCGGTGAACGGTACATCGAAGCAGGTTCAGTTTAGTAAGCGAACACGCAACCACTAAACCACAGCCGCGGGCAAGAACCATAATGTGAAGAGCTATATACAATATAAAAATGTTTTGTTGGAAATTAATGTTCCCCAATAGCTGACAACGTAAACGTAGTTCATAGTCACTGCCAGAGGACTGATAGTTTAATGACATGCTGTAATTTTATCAAATGTGTTGGCCCAATAAAAATAAATTTCATTTGAACTCTTATTTACCTACTTTTTTTTATCAGAATGCAGCAAGTATCGCTATGGACATAATTGTATCCACGCCTGTGGACACTGTGCCTTGGATGAGCCTTGTGATGTCGCCGGGGGGCTCTGTCACAACGGATGCGTGCCCGGATGGACAGGTCCTAAATGTGATAAAGGTTAGTTAGGTAATGATCGAACATGATAGATAACACCAAGAAGACTTTGTCCTTGCCTTGGTGTGTTACAAAGGCAACCATACCCGATATGTGTATGCTATAACATTTAGGTTGTGATTTAATTAAAGTGACACAAGTGTACAAATCAAGCTTGAGTCTGAAATAATCTTCTTGAAGCCGAAGACGGACTTAATATAAACAAATACTCCAACTAGACTAGTCCTTAGTTTTGTCCGAATTTCATTTAGCAAACCCTTTCTTCGTGATTTTTCCCGAGCTGTCACACGTTAACGTTATTTACGGGGGAAAACTTCTGCGCATAAATATCAGGTGGACATATCAATTTCTCAAAACTTGACACTCATTATGGGGTCAAACAGGAGATGTAAGCTCTAAGTGTTTTCTCAGTGGTGGTGTCTTGTAAAAGTCTTTCTAGAATGGCTGTTGAGTGACGAAGTATAAGAAGATAAGCCTGCGGTTCACGTCACCCCCGACTAATTTTACACTCGTTACCTGATACGTGTGGTGTGTACGTGAACGTAACGCGGCAGATGTCGTAACCGATACAAGCGGTTTATGTTTTGGATAAAGTTTACGACAGTCATGGGCTAGTAATTTATACATCCTGGCAATTACACACGAGCAATAAACCAAATTATTGCTGGTTTGGGAAGACAGTAAGCGTTGTGCTGAAACCCTTTTATCGGAGAAAAAGCCACTATCGGATAATTTGCGCAGTGATTCGAGAAAGGTCACGAAGGTGAAGATAGCTCGAAGCGTGAATTTTCACACGTAGTTTATTTCGTCAGACCACCATCCATGAATATCCTTTATTACTTCGCATATATTGAGTCTCAAAACTACTTCGGCTAATGGCCAATTTCATTTTGCCATCGACATCTCAATGCAAGGCTCTTATCAATTGGGATGCAGCCAAAACGTATTTACAGTAGTTCGCCTACCAGAAAATGAGGGACGATAGCTTAGAGGACAACCGCGACAAACTATAAACATTCACTGACATCTCGTTAAATCGTCTGCAGGCTTAATATATCACACGATTTAATGTTAAATGAAATGCTAAACAGCATCCAGGTCAGCGAAAATTATGTGACAAAGTTATTTTTCTTTCTGCAACTAAGATATTTCTAAACCTGTATAAACATTCTGAATTTGCGTTCAGCTAATTTACTGGTTAAAGTGATTAAACGATTAACCGCATAAACGAACAACATAGCAAGTACAGGGTGATGATTCCGGGTTGCTGAAGGGAGCATCATGGTACTCTCATATATAGGCAGCAACACGAAGCTAAACGGAAGTCTTTGTTTTTCGCCCAATGATTGTCCGATCTTCTCATCGAATTTATAAGTGATATGTAGGATGGTTTCCTTCATACATCCGGTTGTCACGTCGTCATTTCAGTTTAACAGCATTAACAATGATGTTAAGCCCCAAACATTTAGGTGCAACATTGACTTTATTAGAATTTATTTTAGGTAAAACATCACGTGACGTTTAAGATAACAAGTTGGCTGACTGCCTCTCCATGGCAAGTAACGCGAGAAAGTGCGTGAAAAGCCATTCGAGCTCCAAACTCCAAACAGACTCTTTTACACCTTTTGTTACAAATTTCTTTCTATTCTGGTGAATAAAACATCAATCAGAATACATCACTCTACACTTACATGTTACATATGTATTTAATGGGATTGGCATGGGCCGAGATAGATACAGAGTTCTGTATCTCCAGACGTCTATCATACACTGTAACCTTATATAGATACAGAGTTAAACTGTACATAATTGTGTAATTTCATGTTGTTTCACTTAATGGCTATTACGCATTTCACTTGGCACCGGTGTATAACCATATTATATATACTGATCTTCCTGACACAATTTATATGCTATACGAGACTTGCAATCGCTCATCAGACTTGTTATACACACGGTTACGGTATTTGTTGCTAGCCAAATTGTTATACATACGGTTACGGTATTTGTTGCTAGCCCGCCATTTTTCTCGCTCCTGCCCTGATTGTTGATTTGAAATTTTAATGGAAAGTCCTGTAACTTCGACTTTTTAGGCATGTACATAAAACCTAATAAAAGGATAAAGAATTTAATGGAATTAAATATAAAACCTGTATTAAGTGGTTATAGATTTGAGCTCTACTTCAAATCCCGATGTAGGAGATTTGCAGCGCAATTACACGAATTGGAGCCTTGTTACTCAGAGATTTGAAAATAGTTACACAGCAATTGGCAGTTAAAATTCTTGTACTTGTATTACACAGTTTGACCGTTTGATTATGTATATACCAAATTTTGTTTATAAATACCTTATTATAAGACCACTCGTTGGCCTAAATCTATACGTGGTAATACAGCAAACTGTACTTTTTTCCGGACTAGGCGTTGACCAACTCGAAAGAATATTTGGTAAAATGGTAATGGCCTTTAACAATAACAATTTTTTTTTTACCCGTATCTGCATTGATGTTGATCGACAGGGCAAAGATGCCGCCCGCTTCTGTACCACTGGCATCTGTATGGCGAGCTGTCTAATCACTGATATCTTTATTATACATGGGTTGACTTACTTTTGTCTCTGTTTCACTAACTCGTAGTAACATTTTTGCCCGTGTTTTTACAGATCTTAAAAAGGATTTTTACTAACGCGAAAGCGATTTTAATTTAATTAGTCACATTCACTTAAGTGCAAATCCTTTTCCCAAATAAAAAACTATTTGTTTTATATATATATATATACTAGTATATATATGGGTGGGTGTATATACTAGTATATATATACTACTTAAAACAAATTTTTTAAGTGAAAACAAAAATAAATTTCACACCTGTACAAAGAACAATTTCATGATCACATAAACCCTTTCGATCTTAACGATCTGTAATCCGCGAGGGAAACGAACGCAATATCAGCCTTCATATGTAAGAGGATATACCATTACAAAACTCTATAGCAACTTCAATAAAATGCCTTAACGTGCTAATTATGCCAAAGTAAATCCTAAAACAGAATTAAGTACAGTGTTGTTTTTGTATAAATTTGACCTACAGGAGCCTCGGCATCAAGCAAGTGACAAATAGAATAGATTACGGTCTTCTCCAAAATAACACGGTTCAACATGTGACCACGTGGTTAAAGTAATCCAATGAGTGGTAAAAAAAAAACCATACATTCATCAAGTCCTTTAATAAAATCTCTTATGCTTTGAACTGTCTTAATGATATTTTTGTTTTTCGTACAGCCTGTCCTGAGTATAAGTATGGGGATAATTGCAGCAAAGAGTGCGGTCAGTGTAGACAGGGGAAAGCGTGTAACAGGGTCACTGGTGGGTGTGTCAATGGCTGTGACCCCGGCTATGAGGGAGACAAGTGTAACCAAGGTAAGTTTACACAAGTAGATCTACAGACAAATGTATTCAAGTCAAATTAATTCTTAGCATTATAGTTAGACCTAAATGACGTCTTACCTTCCCATTTACTGTTGGTCATGTTATATGTCGGGTATCAAAGACATAATGGGATGCATGACAATTCTTGAAGGAACGTAGCAGTACCTTCGATCTGGTCGTAAAATAAACCCTTCTGGGCAGCTCCGGCCTCTAAATCAGGTCCAAAGGTCTCGGTAACAGTCATTTCTGATACTTTGTCGTGGGTATTTTACATAATCCAGCCATCAGTATCCAGAAATTCACTTTCATTTCAAATACTTTGTCATTTCGCTCTCGCGCACAGAGAAAGCGCTTCCGTATTCTCGGTTATGATGCGTGAAGAGCGAAAATGTCAAAAGTATTGGAAATCAAAATCGAATTTCTGGAAATTGATACCTGACATAACATGGCCAAAAGAAACCGGGGAAGGAATAAGACGTCATTTAGATACAGCATTATTATAGTTAGTAACCGAGCACGATTGTCAGCG
The DNA here is from genome assembly GCA_031763545.1 of Mopalia muscosa. Classification (NCBI taxonomy): domain Eukaryota; kingdom Metazoa; phylum Mollusca; class Polyplacophora; order Chitonida; family Mopaliidae; genus Mopalia; species Mopalia muscosa. The sequence continues at coordinate 11,254 of JARFOD010095887.1, read as the reverse complement.
CATTATTGGAACTTGTCCCCTATAGTGCTTAAAATTATTTTTTTTTATCACAGTTACAAAGTATTTATTAGTTTATGTTAGCCATATGTTTATTATTGTTTTTTCATATTCCTTTATTGATGATATAAGGAGAAAATAAACATTTGTGTATTTCATGTTCCCGTCCAACGATGTTAGTATCTGTGTGTAATAGTTGCATTGTGGGTAAACTCTACGAAGAAGCAGATATTTTTTTTATTGTGTTTTGGTTTGATCATCATGCTAATACGCCCATCATGAAGTTATGTGTTTCGTCAATTATAAATATTACCCAGAATGCAAACACGTAAAAAGATAGCAGTTTATTTGATCTTGCACAAATCGATGTCATGTTTATTTGTTAATTTAACAGTATGTCCAAATGGAAAATATGGAATGGATTGTAGTTTCACATGTGAGCACTGTGCTTTGCTGACCAATGAAAATGAAACCTGTGATCACGTGAGAGGCACGTGCCTTCAGGGTTGTGTCGATGGCTGGAGAGGACTGAAATGTGAAGAACGTAAGCTATTTTCAAATTGATTTAATAGTTTTAACATATATTACATTTGTCTGTCTGTCTGTCTGTTTATTCCTCAGAAGAAGTGTAGAGAAGTCTACACCATGACAATCAGTAAGCGGGTGCATTTCTGACTGTCGGATTTCATGCCCCTGGAATTGTTTTTTTGTTGTTGTTGGGGTTTGACGTCGTACTCAAGGGTATTTCACTTATATGAGGACTGATTGTCCACTCCTTGCCTTATGACGTGACAAAACGGGAGGAAATCTCGTAAAAACCACCCCAGAGACACATCTTGTGACTCACTCATATACCCGAGAGACTCGAGCGGTACTCGCTAACCACTAAATTGGATAATTTTTTAATATCCTCTTTATATAAGATACCTGTGAACAAGCACTTGTTTGTTTATAATTGCCCAGTTATTCATAATGAAAATAGAAATTCCAACCGTATGTCTATCTCTGTGGACGAATGCCCGAACTGACAAGATAGCCCAAAGGACGCTACCATATTAAATGGCCTTAAAATCTAAAAACAAGAGCAATACCCTGGGGCTTAGGAGGATACGCTATTTTTAAAAAGAAATTCCAAGCATAAAATGAATTGTATAACTTTATTACATGCATAATTGCGTCCGTGACCGCTGGTGTGTCGACGTTGACGTGGTATGTTTTTGTCAAGATATTTTAATACATTATAGCACAACATCTGTGTAAACTAGCCAACACAAATAATTGGATTACGAATCTGTCTGCGATAACACGAAAAGCGATGAATCGAAATGATAACTTAAAACCTTTGGAATGTAATTTTGCTGAAGGTATAGACTAATGATTGTGTTCATTATATATAGAAGGTGGATGCACGTTTATTAAGGAAGTGATTTGTGCAACTGGAAACCTATTTTTCGCACTGTCCATTCCAATGTATGTTAACAAGGGTAATTTCGTTAACACTCAATTATGGAAAGTAACACTTTGGTATAGCGGTTGATATGTACGCAACAGGTGGTTGGGGTAAGCTTCACGTTGCCCTGGTGTTATTACAGCTAAAGTAAATATGACGCAGATCTGTTTGTTGTACCTCTATTGTGATTTTAGTGCTTTGTCAAGTTTGTTGCTCATGATGTAAACTTGATAGCTTCTCGCCAGTAGGACAGGCACGCCGTCATTTGAATGCAATTACCGTGTTAAATCCCAATCAAACAAATAAGGCACATATGCATGGGGATATTTCGAAATTTCAAAAACTTCCGACAAAGATCTAGTGTAACACCTCAGAAGAAACAAAGAAGTACAGAAAATTGTGGGAAAAGAAATAACAATATATAAATTTATTCGCTATAATCAAGTTACACAACTGAGATATTTTTGGATTAGCAACCTAATTTCGAAAGGGATAGGCGCATCACATATATAGCTGTTTAAGTTCATGGGAAAAGTCGATAAATGTTCGGTGGAGAATGCTTAAAAAATGTTTCCAGATGTAAGAAAACAAACATTAGACTGGTGACAAATTGTTCAGCTAGACTAGGCCTAACGTTTGTCATCTGTGTGCATTTAACACAATTTTCATTTGTATTATGTCATCTATTCTCCTTCTACGCAGCTTGTGCTTCTGGGTTCTACGGCACTGGTTGTGCGGCGAAATGTGGTAACTGCAGGAATGGCAGTTGTGATCACGTGACTGGAGCATGTCCGCACGGCTGTGATACTGGTTGGATGGGAGCCAACTGTCATATTAGTAAGTGTTTATACGAGCATTTGTCACAATGAGTCATTGCTCAACCGATATACAAAAAAGATGATTAATGGATTTATTGAATGCACTATTACATGGAGTCAAATTCCGACTTCTCATGTCATTTCACATACCTGTGTATCGTGACTGTAAATGTGATAGGTTTATTCGGGAATGATATGAAATTCAAGTTGTAAATGTTGCGTCACAATTATACGATTATGCACCTGTTACGTTTGTTTGTTTGATTGGTGTTTAACGTCACACTCAAGGGTATTTCACTTATATGACGACGGATTGTCCACTCCACACTGTACACAGCCTTATTACGGTGGAAAACCGGGAGGAAACCTCGTGATTGCCTGAGCCACAATATGTGACTCGCTCATATACCTGATGGTCAAAAGGCGGAATCGAACCCGTGAACGGTAAATCGAAGCATGTTCAGTTCAGGAAGCGCACTCACGACCACTGCCACGGCCGTGGGCCTCCTCTGCTTCGGAGCGTTGAAATTGTGACTTACATGGATTGGAATGATGTGACTTGGCGAGTGACGGGCAGGCAGTCCAACCTCCATTAACCTACGTCTCAGGTATTTCACGTTATCATGGATTCTCTCCCTTAGTTCTTGACCCTCCTCACTCTTAACAACCTACAACAACACAATTTCATTTCCCTTGTAAATAAAGGCTGTTATCAGTCACTATTACAAAGGTTATCTTAATTAACAGGCCCAGTGATAGCAACCAAAAAACGATTATTGTTTAACACCCTCTTGAAGAGTATTTCATTTTTATGTAGGAAGTGTATTCCAACAGAAAATATAGCTACATTTACACAACAACGATTGCTTGTTTCATTGCTTGGCGTTTAACGTTGTACTCAAGGGTATTTCACTTATATGACGATGGATTGGCCACTTCACACTGTTCCGTGCCTTATTATGGTAGAAAACCGAGACAAAACCTTGTATAAACCACACCCACGATTGCCAGAGCCATAAAATGTAACTCGCTCAAATACTACACATTTGAAGTGTTTTGTCCTGAAGAAACGCACATGAATATACCAAAGCAAAAACATCTGACTTTTTTATGTTAAAAGTACAATATAGTTATGGTTTACATGTACTAGATTATTGTACTTTTAGCAAAGATCTTCAAAAAAATAGGTGAAAGTAGTTCATGAGTTGGACAAACAAAATTAACAAAAAGACTGGATTAATTTGAAAAACATGTTTTTCTTGTTTAAAAAAAATAAATTTCAAAGTTAAACCCATAAAAGTTGATAAACACTGTACAAATCACATCCTCTAAGACCTACCACTTTAAGCTTGACATCTGCATTATACAACTAATGGCATAAAAAGTGCTAACAAATCTCAAAACCAGATGGCATGATTGGGAGTATTAGCAATGAGTGTTGACTAGGTTGCTATAGTAACCAATGAGCAGCAGCTGTTTCTTACCTTAATAGAAGCGAGAGCTCCAGAGAGAACGGTTGGTGGTAAAGATGTGGTGAAAATAAAGCCGGCAGCATAACTCCTCACTGTGTCAACTGTCTGGGCTGTACTGGCTATATAACCTCCAACATTACCAAATGCTTTACCTAACAACAACAAACATTTATGTACTACACCATGGAATGGTAATCCGAGATACATAATTACATAATCTATGGCGAATTTACATCGTAAATAAATATCACTTACAAGAGAACATATTGAGGTTTTATATAAAGCACAAGATGCATGCCTTTGCTGTAATCTTTTTAAACCTAAAAAATCTGTCCTCTAAAATTTTGTGAGATAACCTAAAATTTGAATTTTCTCCAGGTTTGCTCATCTTTTAAATACATATATGTGTCTTTGTGAAAAACAAAGTTGCTTACCAATTCAATCTGTATTGATAATCAGATGACAAAATTTTTAGCCAAATGCATGGGGGGAGGGGGGGGGGGGGGGGGACA
>JARFOD010095876.1:0-17132 GCA_031763545.1 Mopalia muscosa | reverse complement strand
GTGTTGGAGCAGAATGGCTATGTGGCACCCTTTTGCCAGCCAAACTGCCCCTCAGTCACCAGGATCTCATTCTCCTCAGACACGGGATGCAACCTACGGCCAACAGGTTGCCACTTTCCTTGCCTCTTACGATTGACTGAGGAAGCCGGGGGAGTATTCTACAGGGCCTGCTGGTGTGAAACGGCCCACCCGCTCCCCCACAGGGTGACGAGAAAGAGGCAGCCTGTTGGCCGTGGGCTGAGTCCGGTGTTGGAGGAGAATGAGGTCCTGGTGATCAATTATTAATTCCATCGAAATAAATAAAATATAAGTTGAACAATTGAAAATTAAATGCAAAGGTTATTCCACCTAACTTTTTTTTAGATCATTGCAGAAGGCGGTAGTTCAAAATTAAGTAGCAACAACACAATTTTTGTTTTTCAGTTCTGCTAACAATTTGCCCTTTAGTTGAATACACTTTGAATCTATTTTCTTATTCAAATATACCACCCTCGTTACTAAACGAAGTTTCCAGTGTTAGAAATTCGGACAAAGAAAGACCCAATGTAGAGGCAGTTTGCTTCCGATGTTCTGGAGAAGGCCATGGTGGCTTCGATTGCAGCAAAACTATCAAATGCACTAAATAAACTGAAGGTCCACATGACCTCCACTAAGGAATGTTCTTTTTATGTAAAACAAATACAAATAATAAAAACTGAATGAACTTTAGCTATCCTGAGGCACGGGGCATTGCCTCTGCCTCTGATACTCAAGGATCATCTCAAAAGTACACCAATGTCACTAAGAAGGTGTATGTGTGCCCATTGAAGATGATCACCATTCTGCTGCTGCTAAAATTACCACTACACACATAAAACAGCTATATCAACTCATAAATACACTAGCACGGGCTAAATAATCAAAAAGAAATAAATTTGACATACAAAAAAAAAAAAACCTCTGGCACAGGATTCGCCCGTCCAAGGCCACAAGGGAGGCTGTTCAGACTTTTCGGTTTGGACATCCAAAAATTTAGTTAACATTGAGAGGGCTACACCTTCCCCTCTAAAACCATCAACAAGTATGTTCCTGGGGTTTGAATCGGTTGTTGGTGCAAACCGGTTCAGTGCCTTGGAGAGGATGGCTGTAGACATCAGGCCTCCTCTCGTGGTCGAGGCAAAGCCTCCCAACGGGACTCTACCATATGGGGCGATCCTTTAAAGGATAGCTCCAATCCAAGAGGATCAAGAGATTGCTCCTCAGCTCAGCCGAAAAAATCTAGCAATGCTTGATCCCCCTTTCGCCTCCCTCCTTAATGGATTCCATAATACAATGGAGCTTTCGAGGTATGAAGGCTTATAAGACTGGGTTAGGTTTCCTAGTTCAGACATATAACCCATTAGCTACATACCATCAAAACGGTAACTTGAAAACCTGTGACAAAGATAAAAAACACTATGCCCTTTATAGCACATTATCTGATGATATGGAGAGGGCAACTCGTAGCTCCTCCACATTCATCAACACAAACCTATTCACAGTCCTGTGGCTCTCGACACGGAGCTACAGGCTATGGCTGTTTGTGTTTGTTATGCTTAAACTGTTACTTTATATTCTATTTATATGTTCTGCCGTTCGCAAACTTACACATCTTGTACAAAAGCTTCAAGCGCCTTTTATTTTTAAGGGGGTTTCAATTTAGGTTGCCATCGGACCACATCTAGTGAAGGATGGAATTGGCTGTTTCCTAGACCTAGACTTCTATTTGATCCTAGGGATCAAAAGAAGTCGGAAACATGTACGCTTCTCTTACTGCAGAGATTTGCTGAGATAAAGGAATACTTCTCAAAACAATCCGTTATCTACACCGATGGATCAGACTGAAGATAGGATGGCAGCTGCAGCTGTTTAGCAGCAAGTTGTTCTCTACGTCTCCCTTCAGCTTCGTCCATCTCCTCTGCTGAAGGCAGAACTAGCTCTATTTCTTACCCCCAAGCATTATCTTTAGACATTCGCTGTCTTGCCTTTTGGCTACAGATAGCTTTAAGGCCAAGCAGCCAGCAATCCTGAAGATAGTTAATCAGTATAAAGGTCTAGACACCAAGGGAGCAGAATTCCTACCATATCTTGGTATCCCTGGAAACACAGTTGTATACAGGGAAGCAAAAACATCCATCAGGTAGCCTATTGTTCAATCCAAATTATATTATAAAGATCTAAAGCACAATATTTCTAAATATATGTTAAATCTTTGGCAGGATGTATGGGACAGAGAAGTCAAAAATAAACTTCACAACGTACATCCTAGTATTGGTCAGAATTGTAACGAAAGGACCAGGTGGTTATAACGCGTATGTCGTATGGGCCACAGTCCACAACAAAAATTCCTTTTTGATGATAATAAATCCAAGCCTAAGTGTGAAAGTTGTGACTGCGTGTACGACATCAAACATATATTAGATGACTGTACTGACTTGGTCAGTGTTAGGCAACAGTGCCACACTGCCACCTCTATGAAAGACTTGTTTGACAACGTTGCTATAGCGATTTTGTCATCGAGTTTATTAAACGGATCGGTGTGTATCATAAAACCATTTTTTATGAATGATCGCATATTATTAAAAATGACAATTTTAAACACGATATTTCAAATATTTATATCCAAATTTGAACTATGTAATATATTAACATATTTAACACTTTCATATGTCCTATTGAGTTCGTTTAGTGTCTCCTTTTGATGTAAACGGTCAAGGGGGCTTCTGATTAGAATTGTCTGATTGTGGGTAATCAAAAATAAATTGTAAATATGTCCACATATGGCCAAATATGGCTTACGGGAGTGCTTGTTCCGGTTGACGTGTTTTCTGGGTTCCGACGACATTAGAATTGGGATCCCTGGGTTGATTCGCGACGCATCGGCTATATGCCAGGATTACAATCAGAAATAGACTTCCGTGTTTTGCCTAATTTCTAATATACAAATCAGTTAATTAATTCTTAATACATAAATCAAACAAAGTCTTTAGAAAGGCTAAAATTGAGAACTATATATTAACACGGTTGTTTTATCAATATGAAGATCATTTAATGGTCATCACCTTTCTTTTGACGATGAAAATACATTTCGTTCACCAGCGCTTTAGCTTCTTCGGTTTGGTGAATATAATCATCAGACAACTTAACGTCAGCAGTGGTGTGTTTCCGTCGGTGGAACTGTCCTTCAGCGTTTTGAGTCATACATTCCAGATCATCGTCAGAAACAGAAATGTTCAAAAACATAAACACTTGAGCCATGACGTTTTTAGGATGTAATTTCAATTCTTCGTAATGGACCATGAAAAGGGGCTGCTTGACTTGCACCCAAGACGTGTATGTTAAAAACCAGACAGAAATTTCTTTCAGCAAAAACTGCGGTAACTCTGTGGGAAAAACAAAAAATAGTTACTTGCTTGGCATGATCAGAAGGGGAGCTGTAACAGAGTTAAGCTTATGCAATGTTTTCATTACATATATATTAGTATACGAATATATATTATTTTCTGAGCACTCAATATATGCGAAAGTCATACCAGACTGAACGTCCGGTATATTATCATTAAGAATTAAATAGTTCCGCAAAAAAGATGTCACCCATAACCAATTGACAAAAGACAATCGCCCCCTATGTGTTTCAAATCAAGACACGTTTTAAAATACACCAACTGTTACACAAGACGGCTTTAGGTAAATCACCACAGTATTCAAAAGCGAAATCGCAATAAGCGCTTTAGAGAAGAGAACAGGTGCTTTAATAAAAAAAGACACTTAATTTTTATAACTTTTGTGTTGTAACCTAAAGCGGTTATGTTTTACAACTAACGCTCGAGTTTTATCTTAAACACAGGTGTCAAAATCAAAGACTGGAGTGTTGTATCAGTGTTGTGCTCGCAACACTTAACACACCCCTTATATACAATTTGGTCAAATAAACACAATTATTATTTCGTTTCCTATTTAAGTATAGGAACCCTCGTTACCCACACCTGTTTGTTACCCGGATGGTGGCAAGAATAAATAAAGAATAAATTGTAGAAATAGAAGTTACCCCAAAACTAAAAAGAAGTTGGCCAACATTTTATTAATACCTAGCCAAAATGAAAACCAGTCATTAACAAATACATCGTGGATTGCGTTGAATAAATATTTAATATACACTGTGTTGAAGTAACCATTGTCTAATTTTACAGCAGAAAGGTGATCATCACCAGTTGGCCCATCTTTCCTAGCTAAGAGTTTTATTGCAAGCTACTCTCAATTACAACCCTTGGCGGATAATTCGCATATAATCGGACTCGTCTTCTAGACAACTGATTGGATGTATGGTAACCAATCGGATGTTGTGTTACAAATGGACTCTACTAGTGAATGGGACAGAAATAGTCAATGAATGTGGTGTAGTGTCGAATTAAAGGATATGTGCCGGATATTGAACCAGATGAATATATATGCTTATGTACCCACCTGTACAGACACCAACTTTCCATATAAACGCCAATAAAGCCAAAATTAGAGTGACATTCAACATATGTTATCAGCGTTTTAACTCTAAACTTGGACGTTACTTGGTCATTTTATCCGCAAGGGGCCGGGCCGTAGATGTAATTATTTATACCCAATTAATCCAAGAAGGGTTTTAATACAGTGTAGTTCAGAATAAAACCGCTCAGCTAGAGATAAATGCAGATGGCCACAAAAGAAAAGTCTCGACATAGCTATAACTTTTAACTCAGACTAAATAACCGACACTGGAAGCACCTTGTTCGGTTGGGGATGAAAGTATTTACGCTCATCCTATTAGAACCAATGTAGATGTGGTCGGTCACTGTCGTTGAATAGAAAATAATTAGTGAGGTCATAAGTTTTATTATGCTGCCATATTTTCTAGTTGTAAAGCGCTTAACAATAGCTATACTTTGTTCATTGAGCTCAGCACAGATCTTTTCTTTTGACAGATCCCATTACTGCTGTTCAGGGAACTATGAGGTGTGATCGCTAAAGGTAACTCCAAAATGTTCTGTGGTTTTATTCAATTTACTGCCTGTTGCTGTTTTGTGCAATAATAGTTGTATTTTTCAATGCGAAGAACAATAATTTGGCTACTGACTTCGGCAAATTTTCTTTTTTGTTTGTTGTTTAAATAAATTGTAAATGTTGTATATTCTATGGGGCCAACCATGGGATAAATTCTTTGGATACAAGCGTTTACAACAAAAATATCAAAAAACAGTGTAAGACCTAATCACTCAGTTACCAAAATGTCATCTAAACCTAAGTTGCAGCGTTTTTCCGTGTGCTAATCGCATATATGATTAACCCGTAAACAGATGTAAAAATATAAAATCAGAAGTCCATAAACTTGATGTAAGAAAACCCAGAAGAGTAGCGTGTTCAAAAAAGCCCAAAATAGGCCTATGTCCGGTCCATTTTGGTGGACTGACAATCTTGTTGGTTGATGCGCTTGTTCTATCATGTGCTATGATCTGAATTCCCACTGCAAAATGAGTTTGCTTAAGTATATTCGAAAATTTCCTAATCAAACTATTCAGTGATTATCAAGTGATTTCAAGGGATTTCGTACAGGAAAGCCCCGTGAGGGCGCGGGTGGGCCATGGCCCTGCAGAATACTCCCTCGGCTTCCTGGGTCGATCGTAAGAGGCGAGAAAAGAGGTTGCTTTTTGTTGCCATGGTGTTCTCAGGGCTAAAGGGTAACGGGGGCAGATTTGTTTGTGATGTTCTTTTTTTTGTCCGTCGTCATATAAGTGAAATACCCTTGAGTACGACGGTAAACACCAATCAAACAAACAAACAATCCTGTTTGCGGCGGTAACAAAACAATAACTGTAAAGTATGACATTTGATATTCAGAAATTGTGCTGTAAAAACAAAGCTATTAGAAAATCTGTTCGTATATTCATTATATCAAAAGAACAATGGAATTTTACACCATTATAAAAATCTCAACATTTTTTCAAATGTCAAGTAAATAAAAATGTGATAATCGTGATAGCTCGAGCATTTCCCCATAAACCATTAGGATCTACCGGTTACATAACTGCAGTGTTCCTATAACGAGAAAATGGAAAGATTATTTTAAGTGCTATTCAAAAACACAGGAAGTTATTATATTTTTGTTAACAACCGAAACTTTTACTAGGCATACATGTACATCTAGGTTGGTTTGTCTTTATTTTAACAGAAATATTTAACACTCTAAATTTATCTGTTTTAACATTGGTGATAGCACATTTACATGTATATTCAAACAGTGGAGCTTCCTGTTGCCCTAATGGTCTCCCCTGTTGCCCTAATGGTCTCCGCTGTAGGGGGCAAGATGAAAATTGGGGTTCATTTCTTAGGATAACCAGAAGATATCGTTGTTATATAAGTGAAATACCCTTAAAATAAGCATGGTGAAAAAATTCCAATCAATCTATTAATCCATACTAATCAATCAACACATCAATTAATGGTTCAAATCACAAAAATCATTTATAGATTTTGCTGGGTTTGATTGCATTAGAATGGATAATCATGTAACAATTAGATTGAATCCTTTGTATAATTGTGCTGAATTGTTTTAGTATCTGTGTTTAGAAAGCTAAGATCAATTTATTAGTTTATTTACCTAACAGTTGGCTCATCAATGATAGCACTATTTGGTTTTAGAGAGCCGTGTCCATGAGATGATTGTAGAAAAAAGGATATGTGACCGCAAATTGATCATCTTTTCCCCAGGGGGTGCTATTCTGTTGCCATAGATACCGTTTGATGCTTGAAATAATCTTTTGTGTTTTGCTATTCATATTTCCTAAACATCCCTAATGTAATAATAGGGTCGAAATTGAATTTCTTGTAACATGTTGACATTTTACTGTTTATTTGCACCTACTGAAAAGTAATTGTTACTTTCTACACACTGCACAATAAACATTTATCGATCCAGTTCCTCGAGATTTTGACAGAGAAAATGGAATACGCCGATATTTCACGCTGATTGAATCCGCTGTAGTACTGTCTGTTATCCCATAGGGTGAAGATAAATTCCCTGAACGTCACATTTGACAGAATTGGCAAGCGAGTATCGATCAAGGGAGATATCAACAAACACATTCTAGTTCAATAAAACTCTTCTGACAGTATCGTGAATTAGATTACGTTTGATGCATTGTGGGTAGCACGTTAGGAAAAGAAAAGCTGGAATTCCGTTGGCCTTAGTTGTCAAAGGTGTCGACTTGCCTTATAAAGCAATGTGGCTAGGAAACCCACATCGTGCAGCCAAGCAGTTTTAGGCCACGTCCCAAACTGTCAGTCAGACATGTCTAAAATCCCCTCCACTGATCCAAACACGGACAGAGAATTAGGGGAGGTGATCCAGATAATACCCTAGGCCCGTCTATTGGGGACTGGGTGTTATCTTTCACAGTGTATCTTATCTCGGTTATAGTTGTAAGTCAATCTATAAATAAGTCAATAAATATTGCTCGCATTGTACTTTATTTTCTGTTTTATTGCGTTACTAAGCAAAAAGGAAAACCCCAGAAAAGCGTTTTTGAAATGGAGAATAAGACATGCTCTAATAAGAACCAAAATCTATAGTAATTCCTTTTAAAAAAAATTATATTTATGGCCTGTTTGTTAAACCTTTGATAACAGGACTGACATAATCTATTGTGGTAATCATTTTATGATGATATAAAAAAATTGACAATATTATTCGCTTTCAGCAAGAGGCTGTAAGTTTTTAATTTGATTAGTATTAAGAAAGTTATTGGACTCAGTGATTAATATCTAGCAACTAATTTTTATATTTTGTATTTTCAGAATCCCAATTCCACCTCGAGTAACAAGATAAACCGTGAAAATAACTGCCTGGGCCTATCTGGATGTCCATCAGACACAAAAGGACCTGAGCGGAGCACTTCAAGAGATAGACTCAGCGATGTAAGTTTCTTTCACTTTCTTTTCCTGTAGGGGACTAAAGGATAATTCTTGTTGCTCTGCTGGTCTCGGGGCGCTACAGGCGGATCTGATGTGGTGTCTGTATTTTAAGTCTTGTGATTATACTACTGTGTTTGTTTTTTTAACCATGTGTACTGGCAAACCTCATTTGAGTGAAATATACTTAAGTAGTACTGCTTTAAACCCCAATCAAACTTACCAAAAAATTATGGTTATGATAATGTTAGCTCTTTGGAAATTTCTAACAAGCCAACAGCTCAGTCAGCTAGAATTCCTCACTAGTAGCTGGGAACTATGGACAACTGTGAAGATCCCGTTAATGCTGTTATCCTATCACTTGTTCATTCAATTGATTCTCCATCTCTGAATACTTCAAACACACCCCATACACTAATCAAAATTTTGGGATATATTTTTTAATGAAGCTGACAGAATTAAGCGTGATTTACGGTACTTGTTTTTAGTATGGCTATTTATTGCTGGAATACATAGCAATATAACTGAAATACCACTGAGCACTGTAGCTGTCTGAGGGACAATTAGGTGTTATAGCAGAATTGGCCACCTATACCAGCTTGCCGTAGACCAAGTCCAGCCCTAATATTGCAACATGGGTTACAGATTTGAAAAAATGATGACCTAGACGCCTGAGAAACGGGTCAGAAGGCTGTGACATTAACAGTTTTAAGTAGCAGCGAAAATGCTTAAGTGATAGTAAAATTTACTGACCAGGCTCTTACGTTGGCTTCCTAGCCACTTGTCTCCTTGGTGAAGTATTGGCGTACCTGGCAATTCGCTGTTTAAGAGGCTCTAGCAGTCTATGACCTGAGATAGGAGGCAATTAAGTAAGAAACTTTGTAACCTCTCAGATTTACAAGTTTCTTTTCGATAGTCTGTGTACAGTTGTCTATGTACCGTATATACCCTGGTTATGCTAGAAACTTTCCTGTGCCGAAGTGAGGTTTCTGTTAATTATGACTCAACCACCCATCAAGCTCTTGGACGGTTAAGAGAGAGCTTCTGCTTACTGTGGTGCCTTCTGTGATTATTTTGTCTTGGGTTTGTTTGTTGCCAGTTGTCATAAGGGTGGTTTCCTTCATCCATTCAGCTGAAAGTCTGTTGTATGGCTGAAATAACCTTAAATACGGTGTAAATCCCCAATTAAATAAACCTATGCAGCTGAACTGGCAACATATTAACGAAAATATGTTAAATACGGCCATTCAGCTGAAAGTCTGTTGTATGGCTGAAATAACCTCAAATACAATGTAAATCCCCAATTAAATAAACCTATGCAGCTGAACTGGCAACATATAAACGAAAATATGTTAAATACGGCCTGAATCCCCTATCAAATAAACCTATGCAGCTGAACTGGCAACATATTAATGAATAATGTTAAATATGATGTAGAACCAAAATCAACAAACAAATGTTTAAAAAGTTTCCTTAATCGCCCAGGTAAAAACCCATTCATTTACAACATAAACATATTGCTCGCTTTGGAGGAGCATTAATTTTCCCAGAGCATTTTGTTAATGTATTTTTGTGGTCATGTTCCTACGATTCTGCATACATGTAAGTTCCGGACAGTCACTGAAATTAAACACCCTCAAGCACATGGCTAAACACCAATCAATCCTTGACCAACCCGCGTTTGTGGTTAGCACAGCTGCCTTCGGATCCTACTCCAATGTACTGCTTTCAGGTTGAGATCATCTGCCTATCTCCGGTATAAGAGGGAGTGGCTTGATGTGGCTCCGGCAATAGCAGGGTGGTGTTTACCAAGTTTACTCTCAGTTTTTCATAGCTATTTAGTATGGCATAGTGTGATGCAGACAATGTGTCATCATATAAGTGAAATACCCTTGAGTGCGATGTTAAACCCCAATCAAACAAGCAATCCTTGGTTAGTTGTCTAGCCAATATCAATGCCCCAACTGACAATTATTTTCTTTGCCCCTATGGGGTCATGAATGCAAACTGTATAGATTGTTGGTAATATATTTATTCCACTTGACTGACCAACAGCTTTCTCAGAACTGAGATGCTTCTCTAGTGGCCAAGATCTTGTTTTACAAGCGACCAGTCTGACATTTGTTTTGTTTGGTTTATTTCAGGGGAGTACACACTCAAGTCGAGGCTATCTGGTAAGTTTCACACTTCACTCTCCACTATTGGGTTGTTTGCAGACCCTGGCAGGGACATTACACCCGTCTTATCACTACTCATAAACGGCACTATATTTTCTAGTACCATTGATTTGACTAGCAAGGCCAGATGCTTTCAGCGTTTTGTGGCAATCCAATCTGCTTGAGATTGTTGACGTTTCACTTGCGATCTCTACGCCAAATTATAGGTTGATTGATTATATATTGTTAACCTTGTGACAGTTTTTTTTAATGGCTGCCAATTTTAGGTCCTGTAGTCTAGAAACAAGATATCCAGTTAATCTTGGCGATTCTTGTGTCTGTGTTTCAGAACTTGAGATTGCCAATATACATAACATCTACTCAGATTGTTTTTATTTAGTCCTGAAAGAAATTTATTTTGTTACAAAGCGAATAATATTTTATTGTTGTGTAAGTGAGGCCATTACTATAATAGCACATGATCATCGTATAAGTGACAGTACCTTGAATGGTGTGATATACACCGAACAGTTAATCCACCAGCAAGGTAACTCCACCATGGATTAAATAATCATTAAGGAAAGCTATATTCACCAATTAATCAAAATTATCAACATTTTATTGTCTGCCTGTTGGCCATTCGGTATATGAGAAAGTCAAACCTTGTGGCTTCAGCAATCACAGGGGTGGATTAACTTGTACCATGTTTGCTGTAATTAGCTGCCCAGAACTAAAACAAGAAAATCTATGGTAGTGATTATAACCTTGCCTTGGATATTGTTTTTTGTCAATGTGCAGCAGCTAGTGAAGGTGGTTTCCTTCGACCATTGAGCTGGCATGCTGCATGGGAGTGAAATATCCTTAAGTATCGCGTTAAAACACCATAAAATAGCAACAAACTAAAACCTTGTGGTGGTGTCTGAGCATTGAGTAAAGCCTTTTATATCCTATTTTTGTGGCAGTAGAGAATATGTGAGCATATACATGTAAGTAAATACTCTGAAACATGGCGCAAAACACCAACCAATCTAGCATTCAACATGTCAGCCTACAATTTTTCATACATAATTTTTTTTACAATATTTCAATAATAAGGATAACAGATATAATCCGATTATGGGAATATACATTAAATAATGTTAAAAAACATTTAAATATTTCCTGTAACGCAAGAAAACTAATTTCCCTGAATTTAATTTGTTTCTATCCAATGTTTTTATAAGGGAAATGTCTTAATATTAACTGAATTCATGTGTGGAATAAACGATAAGAGCTTGGCTCGCTTGTTGTCCTTATTCACAGAATTCAGTATTCACCGTTGCAAACAGATATTGATTTGCCCAATTTTTTTGGAGATGTTTCTTAAGCTAGCTGATTAGTTCCTGCTTTCTTTGCGATGGCTGCCTTCGGCTCCATTAAATGGAAAACTATGATGACGGCTTGGGATTTTTTCAAGAAATCTTAAATTCAATGCGCATGGGATGAAATAAATAATCTTAGCTTTCAGAATTCATCAAAGTGTAGTTGCTCATTAGGGTTGGAGGTAAAAAACAGCTGGTGAGCACGCACACTGCTGTTGACTTAAGCTAGAATGGACGATCCCGTCTTTGTGCTAACATCTTTTAACCATAGCTGCGGAAATTCCCGACATCCTGCAGGAAATGGGCCTAGAAGACGAGATTTCAAATTTTGCCAAGTTCTGCATGCAGCTCCACGGCCGGGACTAATACTGCTTTCGCTTCCCACTGCCATGGCAACCATGTTGTTTAACGTGACCCACTGTGCAATTCAATTTACCGTTTTAATGATGTGAGAATTGACACGACATGTGGTAACAAAAACCATGTAAAGCTTCACATGAATAAGAACAGTTCTTTCCATCATCAGACATTTTTTGTCAAACTGTTTTGCTGACTGTTTAACAGCAGTGGAAGCAATTAGGGAAACTGTATTACGTTTGTCATTAAATGACAATCAACAACACCATAAAAATGTTCAAATTTGTAAAACGTTGATTAAATGACAAGTGTTTTGAATGATTTCCAAGCCAACAAGACGAAGAAATAAAAACACTACTCTTGCTTCTTCAATCAAATTGGAATGTTTTTTTTTTTAATTTCTAAAAATGTGTTGATTTTCAAACATGGTGAAATTTAGAAATTTTATGAAAAACCAATCAATTTTTGTTACTGTTTTGTTATATTCTGTTTGTTGTTGATAAACAATGTTATGCAAGTAATGGCTTTCATACACTGGAGGCTAAATATCGTTAAACAGTTTACTTTGTGGCGATAGTTCTTCCATTCATGAAAGATTATTCCTTTTGTTAGCGTCTATGCTGGTTAATTTGGCGACAAGGTTTTGGCAGGGAGAAAATATTGATATTTCTAGACGAGTGGTTGCAGAGAGATTAAACGCAGTCAAGCACCTGGAATCTGACCATCAGAAAGTAATTGCCAGGAAGGGGATAATAGACGACCATGTTTATTTTGTGCCAACAGCCATCGAAGAAGGATCGCCTTAGATCTTGTCTCGCGCTCCAGTTCCCATAATACCTCTTTTCTGTGAGGGAGGAAATTAAAATTCATAGTTGATTATCCTTGAGCTGTGTCTCTGTGGGCTTCCCTACTTAACGACGCTTTGCTTCCTTTGTGGCTGGGGGCAAAGTTATGGCCGTTGTCGTTGTTCAGTATCCCGTTGATTAGCTAATCGTCTGTCACAGTGTGGATTAAACCATCAGATCGTTAGATGATACTGCTGAAGGGCGGGGAAGTAAGGGGGAGCTGCCATTTTGAAGGGGATTGAGTCCTACAATTTGAGTTAAACCCTGCAAGCTAAAACGGATTGAAACCAAGGGGAGAGAGGAGAACCTTTTTTTCTCTAGATAAGGGGATGTTGGCTGTGAAAATAGAGGCCTTTCCATGCATTTCATATTGCATTTTATATTTATAAATAGTATATAAAATGCCTGAAAGCACATTAATGGGTGAAAGTGAGCGGTTGCTGGATGGTTTCTGGTGCCCACACCTTTGGCTTCATGGTTAGTAAGTGGGTTTACTAATCCTACTTGGATGTACTGTTCACAGGATCGAGTCCCTCTGTCGACTCTCAAGTATATAATTGATTCGCATGATGTGGCTCCCACAATCGCGCAGGGGTTTTTTACAAGGTTTTTACCCGGTTTTCTATCGCAATTTTACAAAGAATATTGTGAAGTGGACAATCCATCATAATATAAGTGAAATACCTTTTGAGTACAATGTTAAACCGCAATCAAACAAATGTTCCTGTTTAAACATTCCTCTTAAAGCTAGGAGGCAACATAAAGCTGATCTATTGTGAAATATTTCATAAGCATCTTTTGCATGTTGTCATTGTTTTTTGCCAATGGAGTCCAGGCTGTCACTTGAGTGAAATTACCTTAAAACCCTGATAAAAGTATCTGTCATTTGGAAAACAGTGACATATCTGATGGGCAATCTCATCCACAAACCACTTGTCCCTTGGCACATGTAATCAGCAACCATTTTGTAATCCTGACAGCATTCTGGTGGTTTGAGTTCATTTGGTTTTTGAAGGTGATGGATCACATTGAGTTTCTCCTCGATTGTGGCTCATTAAATCGAGGGGGTGGGGTGGGGGGGAGAGGGGGTGTATCATGTTGGTTAACTTGCTACATGTAGAGCACGTTTTACCCTGGGGAAGTGGGTGGCTGCCTGGCGGCAATAAGGAGCCGCTCGGCTTCCTCGGTTGATCGTAAGAGACGAGAAAAGAGGTCGCTTTCTGTTGCCCTGGTGTTCGCAGAGCTAAAGGGTAACAGTAAGCAGATTTATTTGTAATGTTCTGTATTTGTGTCCGTCATCATATAAGTGAAATACCCTTGAGTACGACGTTAAACACCAATCAAACAAACAAAAAAAAACAAGCAATAAGGAGCCAGATCTGTTTTTGTGATGTCTGTATTATGTCCTGGGATTTTCTTTGTTGTTGCCAGTGGTGTTGAGGGTTTATTCATTGGCATATTGGGCTTTCATGCCATCATACAAGTAAAATAAAGTCCCTAATCAAACCACAAACTCAGATGTTAACCATTCCAACTCAGTCCTCTGGCTGCAGCCTGTTTTATTCAGAGGAGTATATGACATGATTTTTTAAACCTGTGCTGTGACTCAGTTGTGTATTGGACTGATGAGCTGCCTTCAATGAGAAGTCTCACATATGAATGGTTTTCAAAAGGTCTCCTATCGGTTTTCCATCATAATTAAATAACGTTGATTGAGAAGGTACTAATCCATCGTTAGTTAAATAAAATAATCTTGAGTATGACAAATAAAATCCAGGATTATTGTATTCCAACCTTAAAGACAGTTTCCAGGAGTTAAAAAACACAATTACGGTTTATCGGCTTCCAAAGTGGTATTAAGTTTTGATGTGAACATTTATCTGTAGTTTCAGCTTAATTACATACTTTGTTTTCTCTTTCTCTTGTCATTCTTCTTTCCTGACCCTATACTGAGCAAAATCTTGAAGGTCGCTTGCTCAATGTCAAATGGCGTGTCAAAGAACAATAAAGTTTGTGGGTGAAATATGATCTTACTCTCAATGGGGAGAGATTAGCACACAGCAGACCCGTAGGGGAATCAATTATTCATGGAACAGCCGGACAAAAGAGACCTGAGTGATAAATTGTTACGATTGGTCGCTGCAAATCACCAGTCCGTTGTTATCACCGCTTCTCAAAGTGCAACAAACTCAGTTCTCACTGTGTCTTATCGTTGACTGACCTAAACCAGTTAACCCTTAAACGTCACACGAAACAATCCACACATTTATTCCAAGGAAACTAATGAATTATTTGCATTAGTCTGAGGATACATGTAAAGAATAACAATTTTATTACAATCATCCATGATCTCTGCCAAAACCATGTTTTTAATAATGTGTACTATTAGGCCCACCTAATGAGTCAGTCAACAAGGGTTTCCTATTTTTTTTTCAAGATATTTAACAAAGTAAAGCAGTATGATAGGTAGAAAAAGCATCAGACTATTACTGAGATACCCTTGAACATCACATTCAGCAACAATCTATCTTGTTGTGTGGTTTTTCACTCATTAATCTGACCCTCTGGCTGAGGACAGTTTGTTTGAAGCGTACATGTATTAATGCTGTCAACTTAACACTGGGGGAAAATCAACTTTCCAACATTATGGAGACACTTAACATCTTGGTTGTGCTAGTGTCAAGCATTGTTAGAATACATAGTCGTCAAATATAAGTGAAATACCATTTAGCACGCCATAAAACACCAATCAATCAATCACTCATTAGTTTGTCATTGAACACTTGAGTGATACAATGTCAGTACATTTCACTCTTATCAAAGAAATACACCTTTGTTTAAGAACACTTTAAAAAAAACTATTTGATTATGAAAATATGGCCAATGCTCTAAATTGCACGCAAATCACAGCGAAAATGCTGTGCCCTAGTAAAATATGTCCAAATTATACAAAAATTAAACAAATCTGTATGCCATACGTTTAGGGACCTATGGAGCCATCTATGCCCACCCACATTAAGCACATCTGATTGTACATCCAAAAATCTCCCAAAGCATCTTTTCATTATTTAAGATGTGTTATTTAGGTTAGTGTGTCATTACATGTACAACTTAATATTTTATATCTGGGTTAGGATTTTAAATAATTGTGAATGAATTAATATTTCTGTAACTCATAAAGTGAAGTTGGAATTAGCAGTGTAATTTTTTTATGAAGATGGGGTGTTAAGGTATTGCTTTATTTAACACCCTTAACCATGGCTCTAAACACATTATCAGTCTGTGACTAGGATGTGTTACTGTTCATCATAAAAATAAAACCCTGCCCACCTCATGAAGTGTTCCGTTTTAATGTTCCCAGGAGAGGTGTCATCAAATTATACCTCATTAGTCGTAAAGACGAAGACAGCTATACAATGGAGAATTTTAGCCTGTATCATCTCCGTCACTCGTCAAGCCAATGACCACTTCCTGCTGGTACAGACTTAATTTCCTGACTCGAGATTCAACCATTATTTACCCAATTTCATTTGGACATATTAAAGGTTATTCATTACTATCAATAATTATCCTGAGAAATGTGTGAATATCTATTCAGCGACTAAACAATTGATTTTTCAGCCCTGATTCAGTCTTTCTGTCAATATAATTAAATTTGTTAAGGGGTTCCATCTTGTATATAAAAGCTTGAACAGTAGTTTGTGTTAAACCGAAGCAAACACAATTTCTTCTTACCGTTATTTTTCCCTTTCACTCGCCCGCATGCTATGGGCAGTATGTCAAGAGCACAGTCTTACATGGTGTATTTACTATTGAGAAGTTGAGGAAGATTATTTTTCCAACATAGCAGGCCCTTATTAATTCATGTGTGTATTACTACTTCAATTACTTCTTTATTAATATTATCATTATTCATAGATAAACTTATTCCTATTTATCAGCTTTGACACTTCATTTTAACACAATAAAATATTTGTCCAAACAATAATTATTTGAAGAAAATAAACAAAAATCTGATAGAGAATTACACGATATTACCTTCAATCATTTGAACAGCGTGTTTCAGGGCTTGATGTTTGGAATGAAAAGGAGAGCTGAAAAAAAGCTAGCAGACAAATATTCCTGTTCACCTAACGCCCCTCCCTCACCCCCTTAAACTTCCCCTTGCCACAGCTTGTTTATTGTCACATTAGTTGTTTATACACCATCGTATTTTGTCAGCCACTGCTTACCCAACTTTGTTTAATGTACTGTTACGTTATACACATTTACCTGTTAATCTGTAAATACTGCCAAAAACTGTGTATTAGTCTGACACTTCAAAACTGTATATATATTTCAGTTTCTCAGTATTTCTTTACTCCTTATGATGGTTTGAAAATAAACCGAAATATTGAGTCAATATGAATTGTTCGTCCTTCTTTGGAGTAGTCACCTTACTCTATTATGTTAAGCTT
>JARFOD010095865.1:0-17134 GCA_031763545.1 Mopalia muscosa | reverse complement strand
AGGTCAGTATATGTAGACATTCAAAATGGTACTAGGTTTATGACCAAGCGGGCTGTACGTAAGGCATGGAGGTAAGCCCGATTCCGGTTTTAATCAATTACAAGGCTGCCATGATAGAAGTCTATTTTGCGCAAGTGTGACAGACTCACTGTAGTTGGAGGCTCTCCTCATGGGGTGTCGCACCGCGAGATACTTCACAACTGTGTGTAATTTCTCAGAGGGTGTTCACTATTCAGTGTCTTTTTCATAAATTAAACAAGTGGTATTCCCCCCTACGACCATCTTCGATATAGATCGTTTCTGGCACAACTTTATTCTGTGATTAATTCGCTCGAATAGTTTGTTGCAATACAATCAAAAAATACTCTTACTGCCAAGAGGCCACATACCGAACATGCATTGCATATCTTGCATAGAGGGGCTGCTTTTGCGAATCTCCCAGAGCACTACAACTTAGTTATTTTATTGCCTCATATTGCTCTGAAAGGAGATGTAGAATACGCTTGCCGTGGACAGCTGGTCGAAAATCCTTGTTGTGAGAGCACATATTACTTAAAGGTAAATGAGACCGAAATTGTGTATGTGAAGCTTTCTTCACAATTTGTTTGAGAGTTTCTGTAGAACGTTTGTCTGAGGGTTTATTTGAAAGGTTATCTTGAACAAGTGCCTCTGATACAACAATTATCTCTTTGAAGCTGTCCAAAGTTGTCTCTGAGAAGCTGTCCAGAGCACTTGCGTGTGAGATGCTATATACAAAGCACTTGTATGTGAGAAGCTTCCAGAGAGCTTGTATGAGAAGCTGTCCAGGGCGCTTGTCTGAGAAGCTGTCAAGAGCGCTTGTCTGAGAAGCTGTCCAGGGCGTTTGTCTGAGAAGCTGTCAAGAGCGCTTGTCTGGGAAGCTGTCCAGGGCGCTTGTCTCTGACAAGCTTCAACATTTGTAGCCGAGAAGCTGTTCAGATCAATTGTCTATGAGAAGGTGTGCAGATCAATTGTCTCTATATCTGTCCATCTCTGTCTGAGCACTTGTCTCGAGACTTACCCAAAACACTTGTATCAGGGAAGCTGTCAAGAATACTTGTCTCTGAGAAGCTGTCGAGATCATTTGTCTCTGAGGAGCTGTTCAGAGTAGTTATATAACATTTGTGTCGAATTGTTTTCTTCTTCAAATATTGATTGGCTAATTAGGCATATGTCTTTTATGAGAACATTTGACTTTATTTTAACGACAAAAGTCGTCTCAGTGAGTCTATCAAGATCACTGGTCGAAACGATTGAGAACATGTGTTGCAGAACTTGCAGTCTAGTGCTCTTAACCCATTGAGTCAATCGACAATTTGTCTCTTAAAGTTCATCAGAATTACTTGTCTCTGTTTATCAGCCGAACACACAGTATCTCTATATGAATACTCATATAGAGAGACCACGAGACATAACGTTGCTTAATGGTATTCTGGATTTCTATTGGTGCCTACTTCCCAAATCGTGGGAACACCAGGTTATCAGCGTAGTTATATTGCACAAATGTCACGTTTATTTGTTTTGATAGTTCTTTTAAAACATCCTTAGACTCCAACATTTAATTAAAATCATCGCCAAACTACCTCCATGCCTTGCGTACAGCCCATCTGCGTTAAAAGGCTAGATGGTACTTGATGGTTGCAAAATGAGATTTAAAGAAATAGTCCAACGGCTCGATTTGATGTTATTTAAACAGTTAACATAAACTTGCTCTCGATCACGTTTATAAGCTGACTTTGAAAACTGCTTTCCGTCCTTTTTTTTTTTTTACCTCAAGTCATAGACTCCGAATGTCGTTGAATCGGCTAATTCCTTTGGCCGGTGGATTTAGGGGAAAACCTCAGACGGGACTAGATTATGTCCACTTAGTCCACTCGGATAACACGATACAGGTTTATAATGTGCCAAGGCGAATATGCCCATTCCGGAACAAAACCGTAACTAGCAGTGAGACACAAACTCACCAGCACGGGGGTCACTTTCTTATATCTTCACTAAAATCTGCTCAAACTAAGAGAATGTTTTATCGAAATGACGAAAACACTGTCATGTAGACAAAAATCTGACAAAAATCATCTTGTAGACAACAGATATCAACATTTATATGTATCAGATTATCTGGAAAAGTTACCTTTTGACTGTTTATCTTAAGGGTTAATCTGAAACCATCCCCTTTTGTAATTTGTGTGCCAGGCATATAACCCTTGAAGAATATATTTTTTCTTCAAATCTGCAGTTTAATATAAGTGTAGCCAAAAAGGCATGACTCGAATAGCGTTATATAACTTATAATTGACTTTTAATGTATTTTATAGCATTTCAGTATCTAACAGCATTACTGTGATATATAGTGCTACCCTGAAGGCCTTAAAAGCTTAAATGTCTGGCTATTTCGTTAGTCTGATTTTATACAATAACATTTCCATGACAAGCTTATACTACAGCGTACAGGCGACGAATGAATAGTCGCGATATCAGCGTTAGATCCTTGCAAGAATAATAAATTTTAATAAAAATAGGCTGGAACAAATTTATACAGGCATACAAACAGTTAAAAGTAAGACGTACAAAGTCCCCAAAGCGCAAAAACCGCGAATTTTCCATCAGCTGACAACGACTTAAGATAAACCCTGATCCTTAACTGGTATTCAATGAGGACAAATGGAGTGGGCGTTATCTGGACATTGGATCGATGGTGATTGGAGATGTAGTTCAATCAACATAAATATAAATTCTTACTTGCCATAGGACTGTATTTCAAAGATCCACGATCTGCTCATGTTATTTATGGCAAAGAACAGTCTTTTGCCAGACGCACATAATAGAGAGCCAATCTCGTAGGCCCATATAAGCCATAGCTTCAAGGGGTTACACTGGCAGTAAACATATATGGAATTGATAAGTATAACTGTAAGCGGCAAGTCGAAAAACATTTTTTTTAGACGACCGAGGATTATCATAATGCAAAGTGTCATCTTTTAAAGGGCTATTTATGCTATTGTCATGTTAAAGGAATCGATCGCCGGATCCTATGGATTGAAACTGGATACTTCTGTTGTAAAGACTATTTAAACAAGTGTTCGTTATGGTAGAGATAGGATTCTGAGCATTGATATTGGAGAGAGCTTATTTTGTTTCTTTATATATTTCTTCATTATCTGCTGTCATTCTTTTAGGTCGGGACGTCTCAATACGTGGAATTATTTTTTCGAATACATCGAATAAGCCAGCAGGATTGAATTAATCGCTTAGTAATATGTGCCATTAATATTAATGGCCAAAAGGTTTAAGTGGCAGAATTGAATAAAGTGCATCACTTACGTGTCTCTCTTTAAATTCTCCAGGTGTTAGGATGCAGAAGTTGACGAAGTTGTTGACAGTTTCCATTGTACTATTAGGCATCATCAATCGGTCTAAGGCAGAGCGGGGTCTCTGTCAAAGGATATGTGCTCGACAAGACGGACCGAGAGTCACCTTCTGTATTAAGAAATATTGTGCTAATTTCATCAAAAATAGACTGTTCAAATACGGGAAGCGGGCCTCCACCACAATTGTGGGAGTGAAGACGGAGAGTGAAGGAGCAACTATAGATATTAATGTGAAGACGGAGGATCTGCCCTGGGGTGTTAATCAGACCGCTTGGGAAGGTCTCATATACCTAAGTTTGTTACAACCAGAAGGTAAGCATAGCGTTTGACATAGTTCTTGACATGTCTACTCTTTTTTTGTAAAACAAATAGAAATTAGAAGTCCTCATGAAGTTTTTTGCGATTTTCGGTTGTAATTCCAGAGCAAATAAAAAAAATATGAGTCAGAAACATATAGCTCTTATGGAACCCTTTATGGTTCTTCAGTCATGGCTCTTCCGGAAATGTTTAGGGTTCTATATTGATCTCTTTCAGCAGCTGTTCCAAGTATTGCGTTATATAACAGAACCTGCTTTTGCCGCAATGGTTCCTCTTTTCTAAAGAACCCTCAAGGAACCATTATTCCTGGAATGTGGTTGGAGTGTTTGCAGTGTTAGTTTGGATAATGAGCGGGCAACACTTGAAAAGCACCAAAGAGCTACAGAAGTTTGCAGTTTTCCGCATAATCGTCGTAACGCGTCCGTGGATTGAGCTTGTTTTGTGTGTACCTGACTATTGTATGACAAATAATAGAGCAAATTTAACGATTGATGCTTTTTTAAAAGAGAATTGTAGCCATTTAATTTAACTGACACAAATCCCACACATCGTAATGATTCCACTCAATTTGAAATCCTGTAATACGCAGTAATTTTATGAACACCATCGATCAAGTTTAATTTTCACATTTTGTTTGTTTGACTGTTGGGATTTAATGTTGGATCGCCCATATATAATCTGTCTATAACTTAAATACGACGGAAAGCCTCGTAAAAACCTTTCCGTCGATTGACCGTGTGCCTCTCAGACCCTCCTATCCAAGGTCGTCGACTCGCTAGCCACTGAGGCACCGCCAAAGACCTCTATTTCTGTTAGAGGACATGCATAAGCAAAATTTGACGGATTGTTTCAGTTTAAAACGTTAAAGCGATTCTCCTGGCTGCAATAACCCCTATATCCCTTGAAAGGTTACCATCAAATCTACTTAAATATGATATCGATTTATACTTGCTTTGTCTTATAAAATCACTTGAGGGTTACAAGTATATACCCACCTACGACCACTGGCAGCTGACATTATGGGCGTGGCATACCCTGTTCATGGCATCACGCGACTTACAATCCTGTGTGTAACGGATTAATAACATGTGTGAACTGTGAAAGGCAAAACTTACTATAAACAGTCGCCTCATAAGTCTCGTAACGTAGGTCCCCTAGTGTAATCAAAAAAGATATTTGATTGGTCAATATTTGTGGAGCTCTTCTGTTTAGTGAGTAAAGTAGCAAGACATGGCCGCGTGGGTGAATTGGATTGAAGATGGATATAGCCTTATTAAAAAATTACAGAGCGTCATTCAACACAAGAAATGATGCCCGTTTTACCTATAGGCATTTTATTGCAAATAGGAGCATCGCCTTAAAGGGAAACGCATTTATTATATTTGTTACCTATTTTAAAAGACAAACATCTGTATTGCACTTGCATTCGAGTAAGCATAGCTGTTAATTAGTTAATTTAGCATGCGGGACTGACGTCATTGCTGGAAAAAAGGGTCGGTCACCAGTTTGTCCGTTTGATAATGTATGCATTGGAAGGCATCTATAACAACACGGGGTATACACAAGCTTGGTCATCCAAGCGCAATGTTAAGCTCTTGTATATACATATGAAAATAGCTGTTTGAGTTACAGAATGTTTTCAGCTGTCATGCGGTTTTAAAAAATCCGTTTTTTAGTACCAAGTTGATATGTAGAAGCGGTTGTTTATTGTTGTTGTTTCTTTTGAGGACAGAAATCTCACTTTCGGCTTTCCGCTTTGTAAATTAACTAATTAACGCTAATTCGATTGCAAGTGCAATACAGATGGTTGCCTTTGAAAATATGCAATAAAAAAAAATAACTTTAGGTAAAAAAACGGTTGTCTTTCCCTTTAACAGGGCTTCTGTAGGATTGCTCTATAACTTTACGATTTTCCATGCGCGATGTGCCCGATAGTTAAAACAAAGGAGTAGACTCAAAGTCACATGACTCCCCCGCCCAACCCCCACCCCCTCACACTTGAAATAAGCGTGTCGAAAAACATAGCTTCATATTTTGACAAAACCATATTATTTCGCCTATATAAAACATATCATCTCGTACTAATATATTATCCTTAAATTGATGTC
This sequence comes from Mopalia muscosa, assembly GCA_031763545.1. NCBI lineage: Eukaryota > Metazoa > Mollusca > Polyplacophora > Chitonida > Mopaliidae > Mopalia > Mopalia muscosa. The sequence goes on along the minus strand of JARFOD010095865.1, from coordinate 11,322 downwards.
ATCATTTTTTGCGCAATATGCTTAATATCCAACAAAATATCAAGAGGCTTTATGATTTAAATTGTTAGCTATAAGAATGTGTTATTTATCTGTAGACAAGCCTGAAACCGTACTATAGTTTTAATATGTGTCAAACTAAAGCGGCTTACATAATTATTAAGGCTTCTTGTTCTAGTCTTTCTGTTCATTATTGGACATTGTTCTTTATTTTCAGGTCGACGGAGACTATCAGTAGAAAAACACAACCACAACGAGAGACGGCAAAGATGACGCTGGAAAGAAACACATCATAACTCGTTGACTGGTAATCCGTTGTTGAACTTGAAAAAAAGGATGGGATGAACTTTTCTTCCTAAAAAGTGTTTCATAACCAGACTCTTATGATGCATACACAACATTGCTAGAAGTCCTCGTCTTCGATATGGGAATGGCCGATAACAAAACAGGAAAAGCGTGCCTTTTGTCGATATTCGTTTGTGTTTGTCTCTGGCAAACTGGTCCTGAATGAATGACTATTTGTAACGCGAAATAATCTTGTTTTGGTCCATAGCCAAACGCCTACATTAATTTCATTTGTTTGTGTGTGTGTGTTGGGAGGGGGAGGGGATATGTTTTTCTTTTTCAAGCTACTGATTTTCATAAGCATTTCACTCATACTCACATCGGCCAGTTTTGTTAGTGCTTTGTAACAATATTTATCCGAAATCTATGTACTTTGCCCATGTTACGTTTCGACCATTAAATGTTGAATGCTACGTTCATTAGTTATTTGTTTGTTGTTGGACAAATATGTGAAGTTAAAGTACGATTAATGTATATCTAACACCTTCTCTTGAATATCAATAGGTTATCCATAACACACTAATTTTTTAAAGGGCAGATTTGTTATTTTTTACATATATTTTTTATCAATTATACAAAAACTAACGTGAATTAAGAAAAACCCTATGACGGTATTTTAGTCTAAATACTTGTCTACAAAGCCGTGTAAGTTTGGAGGTTTTCCTTTGCTAAAACCATTATATAATAATCTTAATCATAACATGACATCCGCTTTCTAAATATATCTGATGTTACTATAATCATCTTTTGAAAATACCCGCAAACGCCACGAAAAGATGAGGGTCTATTTTTTTTACTCCTTTATTCTTTAATCAGTGTAATTGATTTTTTTTAGAAATAAATGTGATAGCAGTACGGTTTTTGAATAGCCAAATGTAATTATAGTAATTTTTTTTTAAAGATCTTCAAATGTAAAAATAGTTTGAATGTATACCTCCTTTGTCGCAATACTGTAGGAGCGTGTATATATGACCTGGCAAAAATTTCAGATTTTAGGGTTGTGTTACTGAGGCTTACACGAATCAATCAATCAATCAATCAATCAAACAACCAACCCACCAATCAATCAATCAACCAACCAACTAATCAATCAATCAACTCACCAATCAATCAATCAATTAATCAACCAACTCACCAATCAATCAATCAACCAATCAATCAACCAATTAATCAATCAATCAATCAACCAATCAGTCCATCATTTGACCTATCATCATTCAATCAGTCTGAATACTCTATGTTTGAGAGATGGAAGAAACCGGTTTAAAGGAATTTATGGGCTTGGTAGCTTCGAGCCATTTTGTTTTTCATAGGTTTGTTTCTTCGGGACGTATCATTTCTCATTTGCTTGTATCTTCGGGCCACATTGTTTCCCATTGTCTTGTATTTTAGGACCATATCGTTTCTCATTTGCTTGTAACTTCCGACAACATTGTTTTTCCTTGACTTGTATCTTCCGATAATATTTTCTCATTGGCTTATATTTTCATACCATTTTGTTGTTCATTGGTTTGTATGTTCGGGCCATATTGTTTCTCATTGGCTTGTATTTTCATGCCATTTTGTTTTTCATTGGCTTGTATCTTCGGGCCATTTTGTTTCTCATTTGCTTGTGTTTTCATGCCATTTTGTTTTTCATTGGCTTGTATCTTCGGGCCATATTGTTTATCATTTGCTTGTATTTTCATGCCATTTTGTTTTTCATTGGTTTGTATCTTCGAGCCATATTGTTTGTCGTTTGCTTATATTTTCATGCCATTTTGTTTTTCATTGGTTTGTATCTTCGGGCCATATTGTTTGTCATTTGCTTGTATTTTCATTCTATTTTGTTTTTCATTGGTTTGTATCTTCAGGACATATCTTTTCTCATTGGTTTGTATCTTCGGGATGTATTGTTTCTCATTGGTTTGTTTCGTCAGGAAGAATCGCTTCTCATGACTTGTACCTTCAGGTCATATTGTTTCCAATTGGCTTATATCTTCAGGCCATATTATTTTTCATTGACTTGTATTTTCAGGCCATATTGGTTCTCATTTGTTTTTTTAATCTTCAGGCCATATTATTTCTCATCGGCTTGTATCTTCGGGCCATATTGTTTTTCATTGGTTTGTATCTTAGGGCCACATTGAAGTGACTTTTCGTGTAACTCATGTTACAAACCAGTAACGGAAAAATAATTCGCATCTTAAAACCATATCTTAAAACTTTCTCAACCAGTATTGGAAATAACAGATTAAACGCGTACAAGAAAGCATTGCATCATCTTCGCTAGTCAAGAGTTTTATTCCGAGCTACTCTGTGTTACAACCCTTGTCAGATTAATCACATAGAAATAGAATTTTACTTACGCCTCCTGGCGGTTAAAATGACCAAGTTTTGAGTTAAAAAGCCATAACATTTGTTGACTGTTATACTCAAATTTTGGCAAATTGTTTAACTTTGTAGAGCACTATTGGCGTTTATATGCGAATAATTCGCGAAGGGTTGTAATGCAGAGTAGCTCTGAATAAAACTCTAGGCTGGGGATAAAGGCATTGTATGTATTAAAGCTAGACGATTTAAGATTTTCAGGGCTAGGTCAAGGAATATGTTTGAACTGCTACGCGTTCTTTTACAATCAAGGCTTAATTTCGCTGATGATATAATTTATTTTAAACAAGCTCAAGCTATGTTTTGCATAAAATCTATTCGTTTACAACATTATTAATTTGATATATATAGAAGGGTTGGGATTAGCTGTCGTATTAATGTTTATGCAGACGAGGGAATTTTTGGAAAAACAAAGTAGTTTATCGTTATAGCGGTAAAACGACGGATGGTTGGTGTCGGGGGTCTCCGTCCTCCACGGATATAAGTAGCTGGATGCTTGCTCCTGTATGAACATTTTCCGCAACCAAGAGTTTTATTTCGCGCTATATATGTTCTACATTGAAACCCTCATGCAGGGGAACGAGCCACTATAACCAGAATCAGCAGCCACGCAACAGATTATCAGCCTGGGTATTTGTACTCACTCAATCAGCTAGCAAAAATACGACGATTGTCAATAACGAAAGTTGCGGGAGAGTTGTATACGCATAAATGATTGGTTGACTGTAATTGTAACAGGGGCAGTTAACTCGAGCCGCGATGGTTTTATTACCCAGGGTGCTGTCAAACAAGGGGCACATGTAATGTAGAGCTTGGAATAAAACTCTTGGTTGTCGTATTGATGCTGTGTGGCAACTATAAATGATGAATCAACGCGATATACCATCGGAGTCCACGGATGACCCCAACGCTAAATGAAAAATATTTCATATTGCTTCGAATTTTGACGCTAAGAGAAGAACATTTCATTTAGCGTTTGGTTGTTGCACTAAAAATATTACCTGGGAAGCAGTGCTGTCCAAAATGTAATTCCGGTATTTTGTTACATTCCGGGCAGCATAATTCATTCAACTCAATTCAAGTTTTTTTCCCACAACCATACCACTAAACATACGATTTTCAAATTTTGGATACAAATTAATGTCTGACACTAAACTACATTCCTATTTCAAATGGGGTCATTCCAATCAAATTCTTGTTTCCATGGCAACGTAATGATAAAAATAGTATTACAAACCACGTGAATACAGTAAAAACCATACCACTTAACATAGGTTTTTCAAATTTTAGAAACACATTGGTTTTACACTTAACAACATTCCTTTTTTAATGGGGGTCATTCCAATCAAATTTTTGGTTGGATAACAATAAGATTTAGTGGCTTTTTTTAGCTTGTTTCTACTTAACGCCAACATTGATGTGGTACTTCCCATGAGATTAAGTGAGTCACACTACACCTATTATTTAAATAACCAAGGTTTTCATGAAGAGTCTGGCATTGGTGGCAGCTCTTATTATAAAAATACCATTATTGTGTTTGTTTGTCTGTTTGATTGGGGTTTATAGCCGTATTCCATTATTGTGGGGAAAAAGCCCTCGAAATTGCATGCAGTTCGAATTGCTCTTAGTTGTCAGAATGGTTTAGAAACTAAAATATGAACACCTATAATATAATCTACATAACAAGCATTCATGCGCAGAAATACTGATAAACGTAATGGATAAAATCATAATAAAATTGGCATTGATGGCAACTCTTATTATAAAAAATACCCTTATTGTGGTTGTGTTTGATTGGGGTTTATAGCCGTAATCCATTATTGTGGGTAAAAAAACCATAGAAATTGCACGCAGTTGCATGGCTTGTAGCTGCCCGAAATGTTACAAAATCCAGGAATGTAAATAAGCATGACATTGGGACAGCACTACTGCCCAAGTAATATTTTATAATAAGAGTTACCACCAGTTACTACCAGACTTATCATGAAAATCTTGATAATATAAATAACCCTTGCTCATATAAATAAAAGTATTTCAAGAAATCAGTGCAATGAAGTTTTTCATATAACTAAGGCATTGAAATTTGAAAAAAAAAAATTCTTTTAGCTCAGCATCCACACTCTAAATGAAATATTTTTCTTTTAGCGTCAAAATTCGACACGATTTGAAATATTTTCATCTAGTGCTGGAGTCCTCTGAGGACTCCGACGGTAAATTCAAATCGCGTCGATTTTTCATTAATAGTCGCAACAATGCTGTATACATGCATTGCAGGGGTGATTTATGATAAAGCACGTGGATTAAACAGCTTCAGAATGCATTGGATCTCTTGGCAAAAGAACCCCTTATATTACTATCTTCAAGGACATAATTCGATATAACCGTACATGAATGACAAACTTTCTAAAGACAGTGGAGCCTGCACAAGTGCTTCAAATAGTAATGAATTACCTGCCTAGAGAAAACATATCAACAAACTTCATCTGATGGATGTCGTTTATTCCCAGTTATCAGAATGGTTGAGAAACTAAAAAAAATCACACGGTTTAATAGAATCCACCTAGCAAGCATTCATCCACAGAAATAATGATTAACGTAATGGATAAAATCAATTTTATCCCCATAATAAAATGAGCCAATTATAAGAACGGCTATCTATGATTAACACTGCAATAATAAACATGGTAATCAACAATTAACACGGCAGTTATTCGAAAAAATTACTAAATACGCCACTAATAAGATCAATTAATTAGATTGCAGATGTTATAGAATTAATCAAAATCAATAAAATTAGTTAATAACACAGTAATCGATAGAAAAAATATTAATCTAACGTTTGACTATAGAGATGGATGGTTCATGCAGTTGTCTATGTAATCAAGTTTCACAAATGGTTTCCAAAGAACTAGTTATAAAACACTACAATAAGTAATTTATTAGGTCTACCAGTTTAGAACAAATTATCAATATATATGTTATTATTATAAAATGGATTTTATCCGTAAGTTGCTTAAAGCCCCTTCTGTCGAGATGCTTTTAAGGCGATTTGCAAAGTTGTGAAAACAGTCATTTGACTTGCTTAGGTGTTCAAAAATCGGGGATTTGAAGCTTAACTCACTGCTGGTGACAGAGGTTTTATCGTCGTACTCAAGGGTATTTCACTTAATTGACGACGGATTCTCCATTTCACTCTGTTCATTGCCTAAAAACGGGGAAAACCCTAGAAGACATCCTGTAAAAAACACCACAGCAATAACCGGAGCCACATCGTGACCCACTCATATACCTGATGATCGACAGACGGACTCGATCCTAGGAACAGTACAGTAGGATAAGTAAGCGCACTCGCTTACCAGTAAGCCGTGGGCGAACTATACTAGAAAAGAAAGAAAGCCCAGCTTTCATTCGTGACTGCTCTCGGTGCCCTGTCAAACAACATCAAATAAATTGATAAGTTTTGGGTTCGATTGAATGTATAAAATATATTTAAAAATTAACCTATCATAACACCAACTGTACGATAATAGGACCCTATGGCGGCCATTTTCTCTCTGCTATGTTTAACATGTGCTGATACCAGACTCTGCATCCGTGGTCGATTTACGTGAGTCTGGTTTACGCGAGACTAGCGTTTCATATAAAGCCAAAAGTGGGCTCTGGGTCCGTCCGCATGAGAAACAACAACAACAAACCACAGCTTGAACATATCCAACCGGATTTTTTAAAACGCATGTCAGCTGAAAACATGCCAAACATATGTCTTACTCTATAGCTACTTTGATATGTATACAACAGATTTACATTGCGCTAGTGTGACCAAGCTTTTGTATGCGCCGTGCTGTTAGAGCTACATCCCAATGCATTCATAAGCAAACGGGCACACTGCATGTTGGTGACTGACCGTGTTTTCGAACAATGACGTCTGTCCCGCCTGTTAAATTAACTAATTAGCGGCTATGCTCACTCGAATGCAAGTGCAATAGGCCTACGGATGTTTGTCTTTGAAAATATGTAATAGAAATAATACGTTTCGGTCGAAAAACAGTTGCCCTTCCTTTTAAGACTGGTCAGCCATGTGGCTTGCGGATGGAACAATAGTCTTGAAAGCAATGTATATTTAGGCACAACTTTCTTCAACAAAACATCTTGTATTCGCGTCTTATCAATTCCCGAAAGGCGTAATTAAAGTTTACTCTTGACGCCTTTATGGAATTTGTTTCAGTGTCTGACTTCACGAGCAGTTCCACTGATCGAAACGAATCGGACTAAAGCGTATATAAATGAATCCGTATATTCATTTCGTCCCTTTTTAATGATACGCGTACCGAAATACCAACCCCATGTGCAGCAAGTAAACGGCAGAGATGGAATTAATCATTCTGAATGAAGATCAACCATCTTTTGTAATTCGGTCCGATATGTTTTGAAACTTCACCCCCCTATGTATATCGAATTGAAGAAATCCAAACTACAACCGACATCCCAAATCCGGGTAATCTGATCTTTTTAAACAGTTATACCACAACGTAAACATAATCCTTAACAATTCCATAACGCCTTTACTGTGGAATTTTCCATAACTTTTGAGGAAATTGTCGTAACCTCTTAAGGATAATCCATAATTTTGCCCCCGAAACAAATTCTATGTCGTATTCTTTTCCGTTTATGGAATATTCCCTAGCTTTTTCCTGAAGATGTTATTAAAGGAATACTTTTGTCCAAGTGCAACTCTGATCTGCCTTTTCGGCGAGTTCGGTCGCCAAATGTGTTCTGAGAAGAATGGCAGGATGAGATGAGTTAAGAGACAACTCAAACCTACGTAAACGACTTACAACGCAAATAAAACAATTTGAATCCAGATAATCGTCAAACGATGATACTATTATTTTACATGGATGAGTTATGAACGGAAGCCCCTTCTCTGTTCAGGGTTGATTGATACGTCTTCCGTCAACAATATATAGGTTGTGGTCTTATAGACTCTATTTATCTGCCCTCAAAATGAATCGCTCTCGGCGACAACTTTCTGTATAAATGCTTATCTTTAAATTGACTGGTATGTAGTATTACTCTCCAGCGCACCTTTCGGGTAAAACATTATTGGAGCAACAATAACAACACGGGTTAATATACTCTCCCAAAAAAGAAACCCAACATCACAAACAAAATTTAAAACATGAATTCTTCCAAAAATTTGCGTGATTGAGACATGACAACATGATCATGTTATAATGTAAATCTCCGATAATTGCATTTAAGCACCTGTTGATCACACTTTTCAAAAAACTAGTTATAAAACACTACAATAAGTAATTTTTGTGTAACGCTGCACGGAGAAGGCGTAGGGAAAAACTTAGGTCAGTTACACCTGCGAGTCATGCCTAATCATTAAGCGAGTTTGATGGGTATAAAAGACACATAGACATAGACAAATTGAATTCAGTTGTTAAATTCCTCTCCAACTTCCTACGATATGCCAAGAATAGACGCAGCTACCCAGAACGTCGTCAATGGTCGTCTCCTGGCCGATGAATCACAGAATGCAGTCATTACACTTTATCATGTCCACCGGATCACAGGCTCTTCCAACAGTACCAGCAATCCGGTTCAACAGCTGACCGCCAACGTTCCGGTCAACCTAGGGTGACAAAAGCAGCCCATGATCGCTACATCTGGTTACTTCATCTGAGAAACCGTTCAATAACAGCAACAGAAACCGCATCAAATGTCCCAGGTCTCCGGAGAATATTGTCATAGACAGTCAGAAACAGTCTCCGTTAAAGGAGCTTAGCGCCAGACGTCCTTACTTTGGCGTAGTACTGAGACAACAGCATCGACGTGCAATTGTCCGATGGTGCAACAGATTAAGGGACTGGAAGCTGCAAAAGTGGAGGCTAGTCTGGTTTAGCGATGAATTCATATTCAAGATGCAGAGAAGAGATGGTCATACACGTGTCTATAGACGCCAGAATGAGAAGATCGCAAGGAACTGCATCCTTGCGGTCGACAATTTCGGCGGATGAAGTTTGATAATGTGGGGTGCCATATCCTGTGCCAGAAAAACTCAACTGACAACCTTAACGTAGCCTTATACAGAGATGAGGTTTTGACACCACACATGCTGCCCATAATGGACCTAAAGAAGTTTTTCAGCACGACAACGCTCAGCCGCACACAGCTCGTGCTACGTTGAGTTTCTAAATAAACAGAACGTAACAGTGTTGCCCTGGCCGTCCAAATCACCAGATTTGAACCCAAAAGAACATTTGTGGGATGATTTGGATAGACGCGTGCGCAGTCGATATCCAGCGCCGCAAACTCTGCAAGAACCGCAGCAGGCTCTTGAGCAAGAATGGAGGAGAATTCTGCAAAACCGTATTCATCGATTGATCATGTCTATGCCGAGACGGGTCCGTGCTGTGTTATAGGTTAATGGTGGGCACAGAAGATATTGACTTTGCATTGACGTCATCTGAGCCCTATGGACTTTAATGTGATGAATTTTGAGATTTTAATGAACTTCAAAATCTGAAAAACCAATGTGCTTAATTCCAATGTAATGTGATGCTTATTTCTGTATTTAAAATGATGTTGAAAATTCTTATTTGGATAAAAAAATAAAAATAAATAAATGTTGCGTTTCTTTTTGGGGAGAGTATACAGGCAGACCGTTTCTCAGCCCATCCACCACCGTTCGAATTAACTCTAGCAGGTTAAGTCCGGAATCATTATTTTCCATTAAAGACTTAAGGCAATATAAATATTTGAAGACAATCAAAATGGCTGTATATTGGTATCCAGTATAGCATGAATATAGGCCTTATTTATATGGAAGACTAAATGCTGTTCATTCGTCTGATTTTAAAACTAAACGATGATAGATTCGACAGAACTTCCGATTTCTGGCTGTAAGATTAAATAGACATATATACGTGTCTTTTGGGATTAATGAAAACGCGTTACAAAAAGAAGTAAAACAAAACAGTTATCGAAATGTTACGAAAGATGACAAGATGTGCTGGGACACGTTTAAAAATTAATTATTGATGCCCGCTTTCATGTTCTATATGCTTTCGATAATAGTGTATACTATGCCCTGTACAGGCGGAAGCTATACATATTATAGCGATATTGCTCAATAAACCATTAGTACTGATCAACTAACTATACCGACACAAGCACGGCTATTACGTTATGAATAATTCAGAGTTTTAGGAAAGTACAGAACTTATCAAGATTGAAATTACCAACTCCCGGAAGCGGTCTTTAGGCCTAATTAGGTGTAAAAATAATTTAGACCAATCTGCCTGTGTCCAGTAATTATGATTTTCCTGAGGATCAATCCAATTCTATTTTAAAAGGCCCTTCAGTTTTAAGCATTTTTCAAGGCGTATTTCTAGAAAAGTATTCATGTTAGAAACTTCAAATCTGTACTATTGTAAAGAACACAATGCGATTTTTACAAATTCGTCCTGGATTTTTAAAAACGTTTCTGAAAGTTAGATTTAACATTTTTATAAGACTTTCCAAAAAGCTAATTTCCAAGGTGTGATAGACAAAAAAACTTCACTTGGATTGTTTTAATAAAATTTTGAAAAAAAAAAAAAAAAATGAGGCACCGTTTACTTGATCAAGGACGATTCTATTCGGTAAACTTATTTATGGAGTCTTATCTTTATTGCACTTTGGGAAATAAACCTTGAAAAATCAGTCTATTCCTTTCTGTTGACATTTAATATTTTGCGATATATTTGGAAATGATATATTTGTAACCCTGAGTACTTAAGCTATTAAAAATTATATACAAATATATGGTAAAGATGTATTCTACATAGGAGACTAAATACAACGGGTGTTCTGAAAATCGACCAAGGGGTTCAGCAAGACCTTAAAAGGATACTTGGTATACTTATTGGTTACAAAATGGTATGTAAGTAGAGCCAATATCGCGATGTAGGAAGTAGACCCGATTCAATTTTAGAATGGAAAAGTGCTTCTTCGTTGTGTTAGCAATCGGTCACACTCATATGAATCTTCGGCCGGGAGTCTCGCGTGAACTAGACCCTTCTGGCGTTAACTTCGACCTGCAGAAGATTCTGGTGATCACATATGTCGCCGGTTATCCTCCATGATATAAGTTGGCATGATCCACTAAATTAAAGTAAATTGAGCGTTGCTGTTCGACAAAATACAACTGTATGATATGATAGCATAGCCCTGGTGGATACATAAAGTTGCACTTTGCCTAGCGATGACCGTGCAATTTTTGGTAATTTAATTACCGAATAGAGCTACACAAGATGGTCCTGATTGGTGATGGCGCGGGTTGATCCCAAAGTTGCAATCTCTCCTGTAATCTGGTAAAACCTAGTAAGTCATGTTTTGGTGAAAATTGAGTTAGACCCATATTTGGACTTTCAGGGTTTTCCCCTTACATTTAACGCTCTAAAATGTGCAAAACTCTTCCCTGTTGGCAGTTTTTCATCTGGAAAAACCTTGTATGTCATAAAAGTACACTGATGAAATGTACACTGATCTGGAAAAACCTAGCAATTCAACTTGCTAGGTTTTTCCAGATCAGTCTACATGACATATATAGCATACTAG
>JARFOD010095854.1:0-17135 GCA_031763545.1 Mopalia muscosa | reverse complement strand
AAAGGGAAACAGGAAGTCGATCTGTTTGTGGTGTCTGTATTGCGTCCTGTTATTGTCTCCTCCTGTCTTTGTTTGTTTGGTGTCGAGGGTGGTTTCCTTAACCCATTGGGCTGGCACGTCATTATATAAGTGAAATACCCTTGAGTACGACGTTAAACCCCAATCAAACAAACAAACAAACCATTGAAAGTAATATAATTACTCGGAGAAAGCACATTTTGGTAAAAACAGGATCTACTGTTGTCATAGAAAAAACCTTGTTTTCGCTGATAACAAAATGTTCGGCCGATTGAAGGAAGAAAAGACGATTGGGACTCTTTTGGTCTCTTAAACCTCTAAGTTTTTCATTCACACAGCTGGAATTTTCTAAAATTTCCTGGGAACAAGTGAAGTTGCAATACAATTTCCTGCCAGTGAGTGTACTGATCACACCTGAGCCTAGCATAATGCCTTTACAGACCTCAAACAACATTTCAACCATACACAAGTTTGTTCTGTTTTGTTTTTTGTTGCAAAATTTAATTCTCGATCTGTGGGATGTAACCATCTAGAAGCATCCCTGTAGTGGGTGTTGCTTGAACCCCGATCACGCATATTAAGCTCACTGTCTGGTCGATAATTAATCCAATTTAAACTTTTCACCTTATATTACCCGTACCAACTGTTAAAAACAAAACTCCAAATATAGTGCCTTTGTGTTATAACTGCATGTATTTTGGTCACCTAGGCTACATTGCCATATTATAGAACATATTCTAGGTGGGGATGACTTGTCAATCCAAACATAATATAGTTCAGCCAGCTGGGCAACACTTCATTGTCATTATAATGTCGGCATTTGGCAAAGCATGCCTAGCGAAGGCATGGTCTCTAAAAACAAATATATATTTTTTTTCTTTCTTTTGCTTTGCTACCTTCCCGTCTATAATTTGGAATCTTCTCGGGAACAAGGTTAATGTGTTTCTGACTTTTTTTGGTCATGTTCATTCACCCCCTTGTCAATCATTTAAATCCATCAAAGAGATGTTAAGTTTAGGTTACAATTCAGATAAATAAATATTTTTGATTTCTTTTTAGACTGCAAGAACCAAGCAAATAGTATAATTAAATTTTAATTTTTAATTTTTTTTTACCAAGTCATTGGATTTAATTAAACTTATTTTAATTCTAACTGAAATGAAATATCAATCGAGGAAAAGTTATTACTTGTTCTTATATATTCATGTTCTATGTATGTCAAATATTTCTATGTTTTTGGGGACTTTTACAACGACCAAAAAAATCATGGAAGAGGGAGATTCTAATGAGCTATCTATCGCCATAGTAATGCACATGTGCATTGGAAATGGTCAAGCTCACCAGTTTCCTAATGTTTTAGCGGGTGGTTGGAGGGAGCGTCATGTTACCCTGGTGCTCTCAGGGTTAAAGGGGATCAGGAAGCCGATCTGATTGTGGTGTCTTTTGCGACCTGTTGTTGTCATCTTGTCACGTCGTCCTATGAGTGAAATACCCTTGAGTAGGACATTAAACCCCCAAACAAACAAACCAAACTTTTTATTGAAATGGATGAATGACGGCAATACTTCTAAAAAGTAATTACACTTCTTAAATATATGGATATAAACAAAACCTTCAATTATGTTTAGGTTAAGTTTGATGTGTTAGGAAGGATACCCACTTTTTTCTGTTTTTCTAGTGATGATGATGTTGCTACAAAAATGGATGGCCTGTCCATCGGAAATGACAATGAAGAAATATCTAGTGCCAAATCTAACAAGGTACAACAATGTTTATAAAATATATTTCCTTTTTAGCTATTTAATCAGTTAATCGTGGAATTGTATCATTTAATTATGGATCTGTTTCAATTTGTATGTGACCTTTCATATGATGATAGCAATGCAAGCTTATTTAAAAAAGTTATGTTAATTTTTACCCCCTTCGTTTTAGTATATATTTTACTCTTAGCAAAAACATGCTGAAACCAAAAAAATAATTATGTGTGAACTGTAATCTGTGTGTTAGGAGAAAAAGTCTAAGAAGAAGGCTGATAAGAAGGCAGACTCTGAGGAAGATGAAGATAGTGAGATAGACTTGGACGAAATAGCTTATGCCGCCCCAGTACGATCCTCCAAGCAAAAGAAGGCTATGGGTGGATTTGGTATGCTTGCTGCTTTAGAGGACGAAAATGATATGATGCAGGTAACGTGTGTTTTATTTTTCCTGTACCTATGGTTCCACAAGATATGAGATGACATGTTCGCCCCTCAACTCTCTGTCTATCCGTTATGCTGTGGACAACTGAAATAAATGGTGTTAGGAAGTCGAACGTTTCATTTTTGTGGCAAAACTAAATCTTATCAGGTACAAGAGTTACTGTTGCATGGGCCTATGCAGCAAAAGCCCGGACCACAGAGAGGGCAACCTTCATTTGATTGGCCCATCCAATTTTCCTTTTTCTACCAATAACGCTTCAGAGAATTCCTTTAATTATCTATTTTTTCATTGTCTGAAATTTTATGTGAGCGCGGACCACTGAGAGAGCACCAAAAATCCAATAGTGCAATCTCATTTTCATTTACATACAATTCATGGCTGTAGTTTTCCGTGGGGAAGTTTGATAGCATTAAAGGATTTAATAAAGCAAACGAGGAAGTAAATTATGGTAATGACAGTCATGTGCACGTAACAGATGCGAAACCATAACATACTGTACTTCAATGACTGTCAGCTGACTAGTCGCACAAATGGCCTGAAATTCTTGGGTTAATTAACAACTCAGCTGCAGTGTGTATATTATTCAAAGGAATGATAGACAACACCCAAAAATGTGAAAAAGAACTTGTCCGTTTCAGTAAGAAGCAGGAAGCAGGAAGTGGGGTGGGGAAAGGGGTATCTGACTTGGCATTAGTTAGGTTTCATTTAAATGATTCTTGTATCGTTTTTTTTTTCTTTCCATTGTCTACCAGACAGTACATGCAGGTGTTTGACTTAAGTCAGTGTTGACCTGGCTTTGAACTAAGCTAGCCAGAGAGAGACACGCTATAAAAGTTGTAGGGTTGTTAAATAACAGAATTATTGAGCAATTGGCACAAAGTTAAAAGATGCACTCTGTAAGCCTGCCTTCAGAAATTAAAAAAAGACCTTAAGTATCCAGACAGCTTGGTGAATGTTGACATATCATCATTGGATTACTGTGAATGTAGCCATTAATCACATATTTAATTTTAAGGTTAGTTCATCAAAAAACCAATTTTTATCAACGGATCACATGTATTTTAAACTTAAGCTTTATTGTTGTACTGTAATACCGTTTGATGGCTTACTGGAATTGAGCAATTTTCTTATGATAAATAATCCAGGCTTTATTTTTTTCAAAATTTTGCTTCACTGATCTACCTTTTGCGTGAATTTAAACCCACTTGACCCTATGTTCAGTTACGTGAAATTTTTTTTTGTGAACTGTCATTCTCATATATAGATTACGCTATAATCATGATGTACCCTGATATACTGCATAAATGGTTATAACTGGAACCATCCTTGTTTACTAGATTATGGTCAATCTATCATTAAAATATTTCTGACAGCGTATGGGAATCCTTTTTTTTACTGTCTTGTGTAGAACATGTACATACACTGTAGGCATCTGATGTACATGTAAATAAATCAAATAAAAATTTATTTTATTTATTTATTTATTTTTTTAAACTCTGAATGATCTTCTAGTTCATCTTTGATTTAAGTTTTCTTTCTTCTAGAGTGATAAAGATGACCCGCTTGAATTATCCTGTAACAGCTTTAGTTTCATTTCTCTTGGGGTTGTTATTTTTTACAATTTAACTTTTCTTTCTTTAGAGTTAAATGTGGTGACAGTGATGATGATTAGGCGACCAAACTTTTTCTGTTCCTCTTATCATAATTTTAGCTTTCTTTCTTTTAAAAGGGGTGATGATCACCCTTTTTATTACAGTACATCTTAGCACAATTTTAGTTTCTTATTTTTAACAGTGATTGTAATGAACCATTCCAGTATATTTTTGCACAATTTTAGTTTCCTATCGTTTAAAGTGATGATAATCACACATTTCATTTCAGAACATCTTCGCACAATTTTCATTTTACTGTCTTTAAGAGTGATTGCAATGACCTACTTCTATTCATCTGTTTGTTTTAGAGTGATGATGATGATGATGAGAATGATAATGATGTGAAGAGTGAACAAGAGAATGAACCAAAGAAGGATAAATCAAAAAAGAAAACTGAAGATGTTGTTTTAACACCAGTAGAAAAAGAAAGTGCTGGTGGTAAGAAAAAGAAAAAGAAGAAAGTTACAAAAGAAGAGGAAGACATTGACGCTATTCTTGCTGCTTTTGATGAGCCCAAAGAAAAAGTTAGTAAAAAGAGTAAGAAAAAGAAAAAACAGGCTGAAGCAGAGGAAGAGGAAAGTTTAGCTGCAGACAGTGCAGCTGCCACAAATACAGAAGCAGCAGACAACCAAAGTGAGGCTGTGACCTTAATTGAGCCCAAGGTTGTTACTATGGAAGATCTTGAAGAGGAAGAGGAAGAAACTAGAAAGAATAAAAAGAAGGCAAAGAAAAAAGAGAAGGAAGAAGGTGAAGAAGATCAGATGAATGAAGAAGATCAGGGGAATGAAGAAGGCCAAGAGAATGAGGAAGAGGCAGGGGAAGGTGGCAGCACTGTTAAAACTGCTGCACAAAAAAAGAAAGAAAAGAAGGAAAGAGAAAAGAAAAAAAAGGAACAACAAAAACAGCAGGTATTAATGAACAGTAAATTCTGCTGTTCAAATATTACAATGTATGCAGATCGAGTCCGCCTGTCGATAATCAGGTATGTGAGCGAGTCACATGCTGTGGCTCTGGCAATCAAGAGAGTGTTTTTTTTTTTTACGAGGTTTCTTCACTGTTTTCCACAGTAACAAGGCTAGGTGCAGTGTAAAGTGGACAATCCGTCGTCAGATAAGTGAAATACCCTTGAATTCGACGGTTAACCCCAATAAATCAAACCCTGTGAGAGAGCGGGTGGGCCATGGCCCTGAAGAATACTCCCTTGGCTTCCTCAGTCGATCGTAAGAGGGGAGAAAAGAGGTTGCTTTCTGTTTCCCTGGTGTTCGCAGAGCTAAAGTGTAACGGGAAGCAGATTTGTTTGTGATGTTCTGTGTTTGTGTCCGTCGTCATATAAGGGAAATACCCTAAAGTACGACGTTACACCAATCAAACAAACTAATAAAACAAACAAACAATATACACAATTATGCAACCATGAATATGCAAAGGGTTGGGAGGGAGGGAGGTTGCCCCTGTGGTACCTCAGCTAATGACAAACATGAAGCTGATCTGTTTGTGATGTCATATCGGTCCTGTTTATTCCTATCTTGTCTTTATTTGATGTCGAGGGTGTTTTCCTTCACTGGGCTTGTCCTGTGAGTGAAATAACCTTGGGCTTTAAACCCCAATCAACCAACAGGGATCAACCTTATATACTGGTCACCGTCCCTTAGTGCCAGCCATCTTCTTCTTCTTGGGGAAGGGATGCCAATTTCAAAATGATAATTCTACACCAGATTGTATCTGATTGGTTCCTAAATTTACAAGACAGTGTCTGTGGGTCAATGTTTGTGGCTCAAGTTTATCAGGCTACTGGAGCCCGTGCCCTTGGCTTAGTGGTTAGCAAGTGTGCTTTTTAAGCCTTCTTCGATGTACCATCTGTTAACCCTCAGATATATGAGTGAGTCACAAAATGTGGCTCCGGCAACAGCGGGGGATGATTTTTACGAGGTTTCCTCTCAGTTTTCCACTGTAATAAGAAAAGGAGCATTGTGAAGTGGACAATCCATCATCAGATAAGTGAAATACCTTTGAGTATGCCATTACACCCCAATCAAACTAACAACGATCATGCTACTAATCCTCCCTCAATGTACAGCTCACGGGTTCAAGACCCTCTATGGACCTCAGGTATATTAGGGATTCATGATGTAGCTCCAACAATTGTTGGGGTTGTTTTATAAAATATTAAGTCTAAATAATAACTACAAAATCATAGAATTTGTTGCCTTGAATTTTGATTTATTATTAATAGCTATATGGTGCTGTTTATATTTGATCTCTTCTAACACTTGTAATTTAATATGATGACTAAGTCAGAATTAAGATATTCCTCGAACAGAAATAGAATATTCTAATTTTGGTATTTCAGCAACTAAAGAAGAAGGAAAGTACACCTGTATCAGACACACCAGAAGAGGCAAAGATGGAGGCTGAACCAGTTGTAGAGGAGACTCCAGAAGGTAAGTTAAACCTGGCTAAGGCATGAACTTAGTGACCTGCCTTTCAAACTTCATGACTCGCTTCTTGTCCCTTTTCTGGGCGCTCTGACTAAGGGCAGTTCTTTTGAAGAGTAGCAATGCTGTCTTTACTTAGCACTGGAAGAAAATTAACTTTCTAACATTATGGAAATGCTTCACATCTTTGTTGTGCTAGTGTTCATTATAGTTGGAATACACCACCATTATAAGTGAGATACTCTTAAACATGGCGTAAGACACCAATCGATCAATGAACCGTATCCTGGTGTGGGGGAATCACTCCAATGGATTTTTATTATCTTTGAGTGGCATTTAGAAGTTGGATAACATAAAACAAGAAAGAATTCCCTATGGATGACAATTTTATTGGCTTTTTATCGCCAGCGAGTCTGCAATCCATAACTCAAGAAACTAGGTCAGTGATGCAGTCATTAGCATTTCAGACTATTGATCCTCCAACCTATGACGCATAGGTTTGAGTCCCCAAGTTACCCTACCATACTTGAGGAAGTTGAGAGGACTCCTGTATTTAAGAGGCAATGTTATACGGATGTGAAAATTCATTTTTTATACTTCAGATGGAGAAAAAGATATTGGTGAGGATGATGGAAAGGGTAAAAAGAAGAAAAAGAAAGGAAAAGAAGAGAAAGAAGCACCAAAGAAAAAAGGTCCCTCAAAACAGGTTAGTCTTATGGAAGCTTTGTTGATTGTTAACAACTTCTTTATTAAATTGAGATATATAAGTTTTTTTTTTAACGAAACTGTAATTAAATTGAACTGGTGCGATGACAGACTGTTACATGTACATAAATACCAATTACAAATTTGTGCATTCAATGCAGGGGCTTAGCCAAAAATCAACAGTATTGTCTCCAAAATGGTCATTTTGCTTCACTTTTAAAGTAACAGGGTGCCCAATTTTAACAATTTCCCTATCTCCTGCATGTTCAAATTTCAGGGTGTCCATTTGGTCAGGTGGACACCCCTCTGTCTAAGCCCTTGGTTCAATGTAAGAGTTTTTGAAGAGGAATATCACAACTGAAGTTATCAATCAGTTTTACTAAGAAATTGACAAAACATTCTTTTTCCAGTTGATAGACTTTTATTGTTATTGTTTGCTCTACAGATTGCTGCGCTAAAAGAACATCTGAAGAAGGTCCAGGAAGAAGAGGAACGCCAGAGACTTGCAGAAGATGAGAAAGAGAGGCTGCACGAGGAGGCTAGATTACAAAGAGAAGAACAGGTCAGTCTTTTATTTTAGAGATAAGGAATGATGTTTCCTATAAATGAAATGGCATTGAGTATGACCTAAGGCCATAAAAAGTTTATGAATAGTTTCTCTTGCACCGCCTATTGCCTGCATTGTGAAATTTGGCTTTCAATAAAATGTATTTATGCGTAAGCTTATAATATGTTCTATTCTACATATCTCCCAAAGTGGTTGTATCTGAAATAAATTAAAAAAACTCCCGCCCCCACCATTTTCTCAAAACAGAGAAACTAGTAATCAATTATTTTTAGCCTATTTACAAAGCTTACAACTTCATATCTATTCTGACAAAGTTTCAAAAAGTAATGTTTGAAAAGAAATGTAAGAATGAATTTTGAAATGTTAGTTCAGTAGTTTGCCATAATTCCATTAAAAGTGCAATTCTGTTATTATATTGTATCCAACTCTTAATATTTAGGAGCCTGGGAACTATTCAAAATCAAAACTGTTATTATATTGTAAGCAACTCTTAATATTTAGCAAGCTGGGAAACTAAAATAATATAATTAGTTTTCACGTGGAATCAAATTTTGCATGAAAATTAATTCCTGCAAACAGATGTATGGTGTTAATACAGTGTAACCGTACTATAATTTGCCATGATATACTGCGTAATGGTTATAACGTCTTCGAAATTTCATTCTAGTTTTGTATACAATTGGTCTTCGATAAACCAAAATCGATAAACCAACCTGAAAATATTCTGTGGGTGGGTAAGACGAGTCGAGACCTAATCCTACTCCAATAAGTGAAATACCCTTGAGTATGACGTTAAACCCCAAACATACAAACAAACGATCGTAATATTATGTTGTTGTTGTAACTTATTGTATCTGAAGCTGCCCAAATGTGTTCAACAAGACAAAGAATTAATCAGTCAAAGCCGGGCACACATGGTGCAGTTAATGCAAAGCTTTTACAGAGTTATCTAAACTTGTTATCCACTTGCATTCAATAATTGTGAGATATTTGCCCATAGAGCTGAACAAAGGTGCCTTTGATTGGCTCGAGAGCTGAAGTCCACCAACCAGGTCATATCTGACGAAGTCCTAGCCATTCTATTTCATGCTGTTTTTCAAACCAGGCTACTCCCTGTAAAAGTTTATGTTGAAACATTTGTTTTATACAAACTAGTAATGGTAATTACTCAAAAGGCTGGTGTGAAGCTGGCACAACAGTTTGACACTTCACTGGATTAATTCACAGCAAGGCCCAAACATGCACAATTTCTTTAATTTTTTGTTAAGGTATATAAATGCGAGAAAACTAATTCTAACGGATTTAATATAAGAATGAAAACGTGAAAATAAATTCCCACTAATATAAAGAACTTTACAGTATAACAAAACAAAAATTTTACTGATTACGGGTTCCGATCTTTGTATCTAGACCATGACATTATTTTGCATCCTAAAATGTTTTTTGTCTTTGTGTAATACAGAAAAGGTTAGAAGAAGAAAGAAAACAAAAAAAGAAGCAGAAAGAAAAAGAAAAGATGGAGCGCTTAAAAGCTGAGGGTAAATTTCTGACTGCTAAACAAAAACAGGAAAAGAAACGAGCCATGCAAATGTTGGAGCTTATGAAAGCACAAGGTACGGGATTTAAAAAAAACATTTTTACCACATTTTGTTCATTTTTGGAAAAATGCTTTACAAATATGAATTTTAATGTCAGAATGTCAGAAAATGTCAATAATCCAAATTTATATATATTTAAATAGTTTTATCTGTTGATATTTCATTGTATTTTGGTGTACATTTTACTGTTTTTAAATTTGAGGAAAATTATCTGTACAACTAGTTATATACTTTTAACATTTACAGCATAATAAACCTAATGTTTTCAACAGTGTATGACAGAATGTTTAGCAAGCTATATACACCCCTCACACAAAGTAAACACTATTTCCATGGGCAGTTCAATTACAACATATGCTACAAAGCAACACTATGAGAAGCTGTATGAAACATGTTTTGCTCTGGACACTGGTCAGACAAGAGAATTCAATATACGATGGCCAAAAAAACTACATTGCAAAGAAGACATGCAAGATATTTAAGACTGGAAATATTTTAAATAAAAATATAATGTAGATAATAAAAAAAGGTGAGAGCAAAAATTAAAAGATAAAATAAACAAAATCTTTGTAGAGAACTATTGTATCACTGCTATTAGCTGGGTGCCACAGCTTAGCTGAAGTACCGCTGAATGTGGGTAAAACACTAATCAATCAATCAATCGCTATTTGCTAGACCAGATTGAAAAGCTACATGTCGGGTTTAAATCAGATTAAAAGTGACTAATTTACAAAAATAATACTATAAACTATCTGTAAAATAAATCCTGTAAGTGTGAGTGCCACAACGTGTGTCTCCCCCTACCCCCCACTGAGATAAGGGTTCTTAATACTAGCCACGTGGTTTCTTTAACACCTCTTTCAAGGAACCTAGATTCCACCACATTTAGTAAACAATTATTGTTGGAATACACCGCCATAATATAAGCGAAATACCCTTAAGCACGGCGTAAAATATGAATGAATCAATCAATATTTTTGTGTCCCTTAGGATTGGATATACCAAATAAAGAAGACGTTCCCAAAAAAAGACCAGTTTATGCCAAGAAGAAGAAATCGTCACAAAGACAAGGTAGTGTTAATTCTCAGTGTAAATATGGCTGGTCTGACTTGTCTGCAGGAAGTCAAACCAAAGAAACATAAATATTGCTGGACTTTATTAAATCCAATTCCAGTTCCGTTTGAAAGATTTCTCATGCATTGTAAAATTGACAAAATGACATATAAAAAAAATTCATGTCCTTAATTGTAGAAAGGGCCTCTGTTTTTCCTAATCTCTCCCATTTGTCAAATCTGATTGGTATAGACAATATGGATGCTGGACAATTATGTAAAGGAACTGTTATTCATGTGTTCTTAATGTATCGTATAAACAATAAAATCAGTGTTCCCATTATTTTAAAAAACAAAGCTTCTTTTATTATTTATCTCTGTCTTGTGCTCTAATTCCCAAAGCATTCCATCTTTATTGATTTGTTTGTTTTTAGATTCGCAAGAGGAAAAGTCTCCCTCTCCAGTGGAGGAGTTAGAAAAGGAGAGTTCCCCAGAAGAGCCCCCTAGTGAGGAAATAACTACTGAAGGGGAGGTAAAAGATAAGGAATCAAATATTGAAGTCAAGGACTCGTGGGATGTCAGTGATGAAGAAGAAGAAGTACCAGAGAAAATAGAAAAACCAGTGGAAGAAGGTATGTAATGCAAAATATGTAACAACTTCTGTGTGCTTGAATTTATCGATTATCTAAGCAGAGGAAATAATTTTCTGTGTTCTCTGTTTTTTATTGTTTTCATATTGTTTTTGTTTTTGTCTTGAATTAACTATGATTCAGCGTATCATTCTGTCTTTACTAAGCACTGGAGGAACATTAAACAGAACAAAACACTTCATATAAGTGGTTCACCCTTAAGGGCAATTTAAACATTAAGTAATCAACTGAAAAACACTGTTTTATATACAAAACTGATAAGTTACAATGACAAAAAGTTTTGAAAGTTGACAAAATGGAAATGTATAATAAAATACAACAATTATACATTAGGTTGAGTATATTGTCATTGATTGCATAATGACACTCATCAAGAAGAAAAAAAAATACGCAAAATTGGCTGTCAATTTATGATGTTGAAAAATAATGAAGAGTATATTTAAAATTCTAAATAAATCTAAGCTCCCGTATATTTGATTTGAATATTTGATATTATTTTCTTGTGAACAAAAGTTAAAGAGAAGAAGGTGGAGGTATCAGTTCAGGAGAAAAGAACCAGAAAAAAGTCTGAGGAAAAGAAAGAAGTTGAGGAGGAATCTCATGAAAGTGATTCTGAAGATGAATCTGAGGATGAAGGTTCGTCGGAAGATGAAGACTCCAGTGATGAAAGTAGTGATGATGAGGATCTGGATAGTGCAGAGCGTGCTCGGTTAAAAATTGAAAAACGTAGAGAAGCGGCTGAGAAGAAACGGTCTATTGATGTTCTCCGGGCACCAGTTGTCTGTGTGCTCGGTCATGTAGACACTGGCAAGACTAAAATTCTCGACAAGGTTTGCATTCATTTTTTTTTTAAGTTTTCAAGTTTTCAAATTATTGATACAAATTAAGTATAGCATTAAATAACAATCAATCACTTAAACTGATAATTCATTCCATATTAGATGTTTGAAGTCTACCCTACTTGAAGACGCACCAGCCATTTATTTGTTTGATTTTTCACATTTAGCACAGATCGATTACCAGTAATGCAAATCATGTCTTCCTACAACATGTTGAATGACCTTTGGCCTTAGATCTCTCTTGACAAATTATAAAACATCACCTCTTTGATTATTGATATTTGGTAAGAAAAAGCCTCCTTTCAAACACTTCCTGAATTTAGCTTTCGTTTTTAACCATAAACTACACTGTTACAGGAATGTAACTGTAACTACGGATGCTTGTTCAACAATATCAACCGCTGAGTACAGACTACTGGTACCTAAAAAAACTAACAAATAAATGACATACATCATATTTTTTCATGTGGTTGTTCAGGTTAGGTGGAGGTAACGCAAAATAAGTCCAGGGTTTTCACCAGGGCTAAAAATTAAACATACACAATAATCTTCTCATCTTTGCTGCAATCTCCAAGCCAGGCAGTCTATCTGTGAGAGCCCTCAGCTGATTAGTATTTTGGTCACTTAGACTATATAACCATACTATATAACATATACCCGCTGAAAGCATTCAATGTTCAATGCATTAAGCCCAGTTTTAAAACCATGATGGTTTGTTTCCAGTGGCAATTTGTAATACGTATCCTTCAATCAATTAAAAGGTGATTTGTCAGAAATATACACTGCACCATATTTATTAAGTGAGAAAGCAAATGAAGCGTTTGGTTGGCTCAATGGTGTTTTATGTTGACAATATAGTATCATCCAAGTGTCTGGCCTATTTAATGAAGCCCCACCCACACTGTGGAACGGTGAAATATTGATTAAACGACTGAGGGAGTGGTGCTACAAGCTATTGTTATGATTGACATATGATGTCTCGTCTGTCATGTATTAAACAAAGACAATGTCACATGACAGACGGGGTATCACTGATTCTAACTGCTGTCACTCCAGGCTTTTCTGGCTTTTGGTTCTTTTGAAGTCAAAAAAAATCCTAAAAATTGTATCAAAAGCTGGAGAGCAGGTGGTAGCAGGGTGGGGCTCTATAAAGGTATACTGAAAAGCGAAATGCTGTGTCCTTTAATCTATCAATCTCATCTCCCTGATGGATATGCAAAGCAAAGACAGTTGAAAACAGTCTAGCACAACAAATGGTGTACATTTAAGAAGCTAAATATAGGCATAGAGCGCTGTGTTGTTGAGGTTTGTCCCTATTATATTACAGGTAATAGAAATCACTAACTGTTTAGCTGAACATCTGGTAGAATTAAATGTTTGAAATAAGCCTGCATTATTCACACATTGAAAACTGACTGGTTTTAAAAACCAGCAACATGAAAGTATATTGGACTTAATCTTTTCACGAAAACGATCCTTTGTGCAAATTCATTTCATGCAACCGAACACCGGGTTACAGGAATTAAAATTCATACGAGCAGTAGATTGGTTATGCAAAGTTTTGAAAAAAATAAGGCCTGCACAGAACGAGGACATTTAATGTTCAAATGTTGTTCACATCTCTTTTTTCATGATTTTATTACCAGTTAAGAAGAACGAATGTACAGGATGGTGAAGCAGGGGGGATAACTCAGCAAATTGGTGCCACAAATGTCCCACAGGAAGCCATCAGAGAAAAAACCTCCATGTGTAAAGAGGTTTGTGGAAGATATCACAGCAATGTTACATTTATGTTTAATCTAAGCCAATTAAACTTACAATGTAGTCACCTTTTGATTTAATATCAAATATTTTATCCCAAGAAATATTGAATATTTTCGCTTTTAAATGCAGAGTTTTTAAAAATTATTTTGAGAAAGAATTGAATATTTAAACTGATACATTTAAAAAAAAAAATAATATTCTTGACTTCTTTATAAAATATTTCATCCCTAGAAAGTATTGTTTTTTTTTTCTTTAATTTTTGCTTTGAATGGCTGTTTAAAGCATTGCAGCTACATGTCAGAAACTCTTTACCCCATAAACTTGCAGGCAGCTAGAGGAAGTTTCATGTTGCCCAGGTCTCTCTGATCTAAGGAGAAACACAAAGCTGATGTGATTTTTTTTTTGTACTGTGTTTTGAGGTTGTCGCCATTTGTTACCAATGATGTCAAGGGTGGTCTTTTAATCATCCACACATGACAAATTCCACATATCTGTCGACTTAATATACCTTCATTGTTCAGTTCCAGCAGATTGAACTCAAACTTCCCGGTCTTTTAATCATCGACACTCCAGGTCACGAGTCTTTCAGGTTAGTTTCACTTTTAAACTTCATATTCATTTGCTTTCATTTCCACACATACAGGGTTTCCTCTGAAGATGCACTAGTTTCCACTAGAAATATATCACATACATGTATATTTTTAAGCACCAATCTGGGCTAAGGTTTTCCTGTCCTGTATTTGTCAAGTGTTGTTTTCATTGTTGACAGTGGTGTTGGGGGTGGTTTCCTTCACCCATTGGGCTGGCACGTCATTGTCAAATTAGAAATTAGAAAGAAAAAAGTCTACTTTCATGATTTAAAGAATAAATTGTTTTGTTGTAGTCATTGCTATTGATTACAGGTCAATTTGTTTGCTTGTTGTTTATTGCATAAATTTCATGTTTTCTTTTTTTTTAATTTTATTAAAACTTGCATTTTGTTATGTAGCAATTATGAAATTAGCATATATAAGTAAGTATCTAAGTAAGCTATGTACAAACCTTTTCCTGGCTTTGCCTCTGCCTGCAGTCTTCCAGACTACTCCCATGTATTATTTGCCCTCTTAATGCCCACTTATGTAGGCATATATACACATCATAATAAAATATTTCCCTAAAATTGCCATCTATCATCGCCATTTTTTAACTATGTGGGGTATTTTTTTTTTTTCAGTTCTTTTCACAGTAAAACCGATATTTTATCAAATGATTCCTCTGAATCACTTGAATAAAACATTAATCAAATATAAAATGTAACTCCATCTTCAATAATATTAGGGTAGTGTATTCCAGGAGTAAATAAACATTCAATATGAAGTGTTTCAAAAGTTCCGGGAGTGCTAGGTAAAAAAAGAATGACTACATGACGAAGATGGTAAAGGTTTAAAATAACAGTAAGTCTGCTCATACAGAACAACAGATAAGATGTCTGGAAATGGGCACTTGTGGCATTTTATGTTTTGTATTATTTTTCACATTTCACTGCCCTGGACAAAATGTTGCTGCCTTAAACTTTAGACCTCGGTTTAATGGTTAGCGCCTCGAACTACTGATTTTTATAAGGTGTAACGCTCACAGAATCAAGTATATTTGTCAACCTCTGCCATGTGGGGTAGTCACAACAGGTAGCTTTGAAAATCGTAAAGTTGGGGTTTTTTTTACAAGGTTTACTCCCTGTTTTCCACTGTATTTAATTAACTTAAAGGCAGAATGAGAAATGGACAAACCTGATTATATTAGATTGAATACCCTTGAGCCAGATCATAAACCCCAATCAAATAACAACAAATTTAAAAAAAACTAAAATGTAATGCTTTAGAACATGTCGTAAGTGATTTGATAAAGAAGCTATTTGTTTTATATTGGGGGCAATACATGTAGGTCAATACAAAATGAGATGAAATACAGAACATCCTACGGGTTGTGGATGTTAGTTTCAGAACAAGACACGTAAAAAGTTTAAAGCAAGTTATGAGTTTGATTATGCCACATGTGGCTAGCTGAATTACTGGAACTAACTTGCTGTTCATGTATTTTCATTAATTTATATAATCAGGGCTCCCCCTCTGTGATATAGCCATTCTGGTTGTGTTTTCAGTAATTTACATAGCCGTGGCTCCTCCCTCTGTGATATAGTCATTCTGGTTGTGTTTTCAGTAATTTACGTAGCCGTGGCTCCTCCCTCTGTGATATAGCCATTCTTGTTGTGTTTTCAGTAATTTACGTAGCCGTGGCTCCTCCCTCTGTGATATAGCCATTCTGGTTGTGGACATCATGCATGGCTTAGAACCTCAGACTATAGAATCCATCAATTTATTGAAGTCTAGGAAAACACCCTTCATTGTTGCCCTGAATAAGGTAAGTCCTCAATAATATTTTGAGCAGGTGGTTTGGAGGGAGCTTCTTGTTGCTCCAGTGCTCTTGGGACTTACGGGTAACTTGATAACGACTTGTGTGCCATGTCCTTGTCATTCTCCTGCCTTGTCTTGTCTTTGTTTGTTGCGCCCCGTGAGGGAGCGGGTGGGCCATGGCTCTGCAGAATACTCCCTCGGCTTCCTCGGTCGATCGTAAGAGGCGAGAAAAGAGGTTGCTTTCTGTTGCCCTGGTGTTAACAGAGCTAAAGGGTAATGGAAAGCAGATTTGTTTGTGATGTCCTGTATTTGTGTCCGTCGTCACATAAGTGAAATACCCTTGAGTACGACGTTAAACACCAATCAAACAAAGAAACTTTGTTTGTTGCCATTGGTATCCTGGTCCGCAGCCGTGACTTAGTGGTAAGGTGTGGGTTGACTTATCTTACTTTGATTTACCGTCTGTCTCTTGACCATCAGGTAAATGACTGAGTCACACAATATGGCAGGTTAGTTCTGATAGAAGTTTTTTACTTGGTTTCCTGTCAGTTTTCCATTGTAATAAGGCAAGGAGCCGTGTGGAATGGGCAATCTGTCGTCATATAAGTGAAAAACCCTTGAGTACGATATTAAACCCTAATCAAACAAACAAACAAACCATTGACCTGCTCCACTCATTGGGCTAGCACACTGCCATGTGAGTGAAAAAACTTTATGTAGAATGTTAAAAATCAATCAATCAATAGCGTTCATTTCTTGTCTATCAAAATATTAAATACTGTTTGACTCGAACTGATTTTTTTTTAAAAGCTAGAACATTCCTTTCAGACCATGTTTATCTGATGTAAAATTTTAACGGATTTTAATTTTCAGATTGACAGACTATATCAGTGGAAAGCCAGCCCAAACACTGATGTGGTGAGCGCTATCAAAAAACAATCCCAGAATACTAAGTTAGAATTTGAAGAAAGGACGAAGGAAGTGGTTGTACAGTTCGCTGAACAGGTAAGAGATATTACAACAGGTAATTAAAAGATATTGTTGTTCATCCTGCTCATACAGCTTTCTATGTGCTCAGCCCTCTGGTTAAGGGCAGTTTGTTTGAAGAATGGCGATTTTGTCTTTACTTACATGTAGCATTGGAGGAAAAAATGGTTCACATCTTGGTTGTGCTAGTGTCAATTATTGTTGTAATACACCACCGTCATATAAGTGAAATACCCTTAAGCATGGTGTAAAACACCAATCAATCAATCAATGTGTCC